>JAHWFO010001985.1:0-15860 GCA_023313115.1 Rhysida immarginata
CATTATAATTTTTGACATAGAAAACACTTCCTCTGTCCAATTCGGTAAATAACCTTCCTCAAATATATTTTAACTCTTGAAAAGCGTACTACGTCACCAATTTTTAATTTCGGTGTCGTATGGGGTGCAGAATTGTAATAAAGACGTTGCTTCATCCACAAGGTCGATGCATTACGAGCATTCACATCAACTGGTGCAATACCTAAAGATCTGTGAACGCAATTCTTATAGCTTTCAACAAGAGCAGGTAAGACGCCGATGTAACATTGTTTGTTGGAATAAGTGAAAAACCTAAATATTCACCCCTTTAAGGTACAGTTAAAACGCTGTAATCCAACTCTGTCTCAAAGAATATAATATTGACTCGTCTAAAATAATCTTGAACGTATTTATTTAGAAATTGTTTACCTTTATCACTATTAATTTTTAGAGGAACTTGCCCTTCTGTAAAGATTTTTTGAAAAGCATTTTGAAGCTCGGGACCAGTTTTGCATTTTAAAGGCACAACCCATAGAAAACGAGAGAACACATCAATGCACATGAGAAGAAAATTATACCCATCATTCTGCTTTGACAAACTGCTTAGGTCAACTAAATGCACTTGAAATTGATCGAACGGTGCAAAACCACGCATGCGATTACGAGGATAGTGATGTCTAATAGGTTTATGTAACGTATAAGGTGGAACACCACTTAACCAGTCACGTGTTCTTTTTCTGACTGGTTTGCTTGTATAGTTAAACTGCGAACAATGCCAAACCCTGCTGGGTTTTTAGGTTGAAAATAGACTTATTCCATGTCTGTTAAAAAAATAAATGCAATGGTAGTGAACAAGAATATTTAAAAGGAAGGAAAATAGAAGGTGTGAAAAAAAAATGCAAACACAAACCTGAGCAACGTGGATCAATAATATTAATTAGGAAGAGTAGTTAATGAATAAAATAAAAAAATTTGGTGATTCTAAACACAATAGAAAATTAGTAATCAGGTAAAAACGTATGTGATGGGCCAGATTATTTACCAAATTTGATGGGTAACCCTTTTTTTGATTACCTGATCATCAGGCCGAATGTAAAAACCCATCCATCATTAACCATACGCACAATCCATCAAAAACCTGTCAATCCCTTTGGACACCAGCCAAACCTTTGATCACTTGGAATGAAAACACCAGCCAACCCTTTGGTTACTTGGCATGTAACACCAGTTAATACCCATCAATAAAATCAATCAATACCCATTAAAATTCAATAAAATCAAGCAATAACCATTAATATTCAATAAAATCAATCAATACCCATTAAAATTCAATTAAAAATCGTAAAAAATCAATAAATCGATGAAAAATTAACCCTTTAGCACCTTTAACCCTTTGAACACCAAGAAAAGGGTTGCCTCCCCACTTTCCGCCAAGACTGGTGCCTTATTACTGTCCTTTCATAACGAATCGTTTCAACACAAAGATCTTCATTGTTCCCTGTCGCTACTGCCTACAACTAGAGATAATGCACCCTCCATCGAACATCGAAGAACTATTCCTACAGAATCAAACACTACTCAACGAAATCCTACAACTTCAAGAGACACATTTCTACAAACATTCCCCAGAGCCCCTAATAACACTCCCGAGCCACTGTGCATTATTATATTATCCGATGGAGAGGACGTTGCTACTATACCTAATGAATATCAGCAGCTTCTACATACGGAATCTGATATTTCTTCAAGTAACAAAAAAAAATTGGAACCCTTCTTTGCACTGAAAATCTTATGGATGCAGACTATGAATATGACAAAACCAGCATACAAATATCAGGCAGAAGCATACCAACAAATTCAAAACGCGCTGACCTGGTCACATTGAAACCTGGAACAAGCCAACAGATCACTCCAACACAAACGCACAGCACCATCATTACTGCAGACATTTACAGTCCTCTCTCATCAATCTACAGACCAAGTCCAAGCACCTCCCCCCCCCCCACCACCACTTCCGAGAGAACAACCTCAAGACACGACTTCAAAACCTTCATCGTCCACAAAAAGAACCTCCAAAACCCAACCCGGAAAACACACTTGACGCCAAACACGGCCATCCTTTCTCGCCTTCGACACTACCACATAGTCTACCCCTTCAATATAAACACAGGAAATATAGCATCCAGAACAAGACAACGCATCCTTCAATTCCTTTGTGCAACGAGCGGAGGCATCGCAGAGGCAATTGCAACAAACTAATCTGTTTGCCTACTCGCAAACTTCCTTCTCTACCTCTTACATAAAGGTTACAAAGGATACCCTCGGTTTGGCACTCGTGTTACAACCGAACTCGGACGAATAAGCGACAAGATAAAGGATCTCCTTCACAACCCAGACAACATACGAAAAACATCGAAATGTTACAATTACTCAGAAGAAGAAAAAACAGAAAAGAAGACAACATGGGTAAGTTGAAACGCACAAACATCATTGACCTTGTAATAGAATTAATTGAATAACATGACATGCAATCTATACAACAATGGAATTCAACAACTGACAAAGAAATTAAACAAACATTACTAAAAGAATTTGGGTCGAATGAACATTCATATGTCACAAAGCTTCTAAAAATAAGACAGCAACAACAAAACAATTACATAAAAACATAAAACATGCAACAACATTTCGACTCTCACATAAAAAGACCGGCAAGACTACACAAAATTACACACAAAAGAAACTATATATTGGTTTATAAAATATTTTACAGACAATGACATAATTTCAGAATTCTTTGCATGGATTGAGGAAATAAAAAACAAACAATTAAAAAAAAAATACATTAGTATTACAAGGAGATTGCTTCTGGAAAAAGCATGTTAAAGAAACCACCATAGACCCATTAAAACCTGAACTCATACCCAGAGACGAGACAACAGCACATTTCATTTAGATCAATTACCCTACGCTGCATTGAGGAACCCATAATAACACCAAACAATGTTGGGACACGGAAACTAATATTAGAGGGGAAATCCACCAAAATAGATATCAAACACTCTGACAAACAGTCAATAGAGAGAATACCAGTAAATACAACGGCAAAACCTATCACCACAAACACAGACGACAAAGAAACCGAACAAATAATGCAAAGAATAAAGAAAATACAATTCAAAAAAACAATATACCATAGAGCAACAATAACTATCATCCTCTGACATTCATACCACATTACATAGAAAAACCACCACATCACATTGAACCGAAACACTTAGCAATATTACATCACATATACTACAACGCAATTCAACAAGACATACAAACCATACTTCAAAACCACACACGTGACCCACTCGCAATACCTTTAAAAACTAAGCATCAGAGACTCATCGTCAGACACGCAACTAAAGAAAATCAGAAAAAAGAAATTTGCATATATGCATTTCAGACTCCACCTGAGGTGTTCAGACATCACCTCGTCTACATTCTGCCAGTCATCGATAGAAATATTACAAAATTGACAGGTGCAAATATTGTAAATGCCTGTAAAGTAGAACCCAGCTCTAGCTAACATTCGTGGGTCTAAAAAATGTAATTTCCATTCATTAAAAGTATGCAATCGTCGACTGTATCCCGCTAAAAAACGAGGGTGTTGAAGTATCCAGAGAGCAATATCTTCGTTCATTACTGGAAAAAAAAGATTTCGGTTGTTTTTTTTAATATGAAATAGAAACGAATTTGCTTTGTTTTAAAAAGAAATTGTTTTACTTTCAAACTTCTTCCTGCGCAGAATACGCAAAGCACGAAGATAAAGAGTGGAAAAACAAATGTGTGGATTCCATCACCAATATGACATGTTTAGTTAATTTAATTTGAAAAAAAAATTCTTATAACAACTCTAAACTGTTCATACAGATAGAAAAAAAAACTAGCGTTGCAACCAACACAATTAGCAGACAACAAACGGGTTTGAAAGTCGAAACCAACTAAAATATCATCACTTTCGAATACGAGGAAGCAATGCCCCCCTTCTCCTCATCCTCCTCCACTTTTACTCTAACTCTTGAATGGACAGAGAAAACATGAAACAAACTCCACTTATCATAACAGAAAACCCTTCAATTACGTACAAGTTAATTTTACTTAACAAAATTAAAAACAAAAACCTTCATTTCCGTACAAGACTAGAAAATTCGAATTTTGACGTGGTATGAACATTATTATTATGAGCGCCATCCATTGATGGAAAAACAACTAATCGAGCGGTTTAGATTTCCAGGCACGGTTTCGGTTTTCAGGGTACCTTGGTTTCGAATTTGAGAGCGACAGTGGCACCATCTATCGACGAAAAGAAACAACAACGGTGACGCCATCCGGGGACGAAATCGAGAACTAAATGGCAAAAATGACGCAAATGACGTCACAAATCACGTGACCGGAAGTGAGATGACGTCACGTGTCTTGCGACCGGATGTGGCAATACTAACTGCGGACGTGACGTCACAAAGTGACCTGATCGCACCAATTAGAGGAGGGATGACCGAGTGGACCGGATATGGCGCAATCTTAGAGCTAAAATAGGACGCAGGAAGGTTATTTCATGATTGTGACAAAGAAGGAAATTGTACCAGTAATGTTGTTGAATTGACTGATGAATAAAGAATGTATTCATGTTATTCAAATTTCATGCTATACCTTTTATTGTATTCACATAGGAAATTATTACAGAGATGTAAATGGATAACTATTTCCTTCCACCAAGAGAGGGGCCTTTTCTTATCCCATAAAGGATGATTTTTTTAACAGATGCATTAGAATTATTAGATGCAATAAAATCGCAAAAACCCAATACAAAATGTAGGAAAAAATAAATACACCAACATAATGGCAATACCCAAAAAGCCAACACGAAAAGCTTCGAAGAATTTATAAGCATAAACAATAAATCCGTGTGCAAAAAAAAAAACGAGTACTAAAAGAAATTATATAACATTCTACTGAGATTAAATCGCATCCAGAAAAGCGAAGAATCCAGCAAAGAATTTGATACAGATGATGATTGTGACAAAGAAGAAGCAAATTGTAAATGTAATGTTGTTGACTTGACTGATGAATAAAGAAAATGTTTTCATATTATTCAAACTTCATGCTATACCTTTTAACATATTTACATTAGAAATTTTTACAGAGATGTAAATGGAAAACTATTTCCATCTACCAAAGGAGAAGAGTTTTCTTATCCCACATAGGATGATTTTTTTTAACAGATGGCTTAGAAGTATTAGAGGCAACAGATTAGCAAAATCCCAACATAAAAAATATTGGAAAAAATGAAAACACCATCACAATGGCAAAATGCAATAAGCCCACACGAAAAGGTTCGAAAGAATTTATATAAATAAAAATAAGCAAATACAATATATCTGTGTGCATAACAAAACGAGTACTAAAAGGAATTAAAAAACATTCTAATGTGATTAAACCGCACACAGAATAGTTGGAGCCTATTTCTAGTTCAAAATCCAAAGAAGAGTATGAAACGATGATTGTGACAAAGAAGCAAATTGTAAATGTAATGTTGTTGACTTGACTGATGAATAAAGAAAGAATGTATTCATGTTATTCAAATTTCATGCTATACCTTTTATTATATTCACATAAGAAATTATTACAGAGATGTAAATGGAAAACTATTTCCTTCCAACAAGGGAGAAGCCTTTTCTTATCCCATAAGGGATGATTTTTTAACAGATGCATTTGAAGTATTAGAGGCAACTGAATCGCAAAAACCCTACATACAAAACATAGAAAACATGAATACACGCCTGTGGAAAAGCGCAGAAAGGCGTAAAAAGCCAACAGGAAAAGGTTCGAAAAAATTTATACAAACGAAGATAAGCAGATACAATAAATCCGAGTCCATAAAAAAACGAGAACTAAAAGGAATTATAAAACATTCTACTGAGATTAAATTGCACCTAGAAAAGCGAAGAATGCAGCAAAGAATATGAAACTTATGACTATGACAAAGAAGCAAATTGTACCAGTAATGTTTTTGACTTGAAGGATGAATAAGGAAAGCATGGTTTCATATTCAAATTTCATGCCGTAACTTTTATTATATCTCACATTAGAAATTACTATACAGATGTAGATGGAAAACTATTTCCTTCCACCAAGGGAGTAACCTTTCTTATCTGTTAAGGCATGATTTTGTAACAGATGGATTCGAAATATTAGAGGCTATAGAATCGAAAACCCCAAAATATGGAAAAAATGAATACACCATCACAATGGAAAAATGCAAAAAGCCAACATGAAAAGGTTTCGAAAGAATTTATACACATAAAGATGAGCAGATACAATACTTCCGTGTGCATAACAAAACAAGAAATAAAAGGAATTATAAAACATTCTACTGAAATTAAATCGCCTCTAGAAAATCACAGAATCCAGCGAAGAATATGAAACAGATGATGATTGTGACACAGAAGAAGCAAATTGTACCAGTAACGTTGTTGACTTGACTGATGAATAAAGAAAGAATGTTTTCATATTATTCAAATTTCATGCTATACCTTATATTACAGGGTCGAGTCACATTATTATGACCACCCCCTACGTTTATCTTCGGGGTTGCCCAGCCGCAGTAGACGGATGGTCACGCACATATGCTGACGAAGGTTCATCACCAAAAACGGCTTCAATTTTCCCAACAGTACAAAAACAAGCCCAGTTCTGACTGGAAAAAGGCTACCTTCAACGGTGGGACACAATTTCTGCTCCACAGAAGTGACGGCCATTGGAGCTGAGGCGACAAACCTTTGAGAACAAGCATCCTGCAACCATTCTTGGACGAATCCAGGCTGGTAGCAGCAGCGTCATTGTGTTGGGAGTGTTCTCTTGGCACTGTCTGGGCCCACTGATACCTGTGGAAGGCACGCTCAACCGATTCGGTTATTTATCCATAATTGCAGATCAAGTACATCCGTACCTGGCGACTGCTTCCCAGAGGAGGATGGAACGCTCCAGCAAGACAATGCAATATGTCATACGGCTGCAATAGTTCAGCAGTAGTTTGTGGAACACGACCTAGAGTTCCAAATGCTACGCTGGCCCCCTAATTCCCCAGACCTCAAGCCAATCGAGAACATTTGGGAACACCTCGATTGTCATGTGTGTGCTATGGAACAGCCATCACGTACCCTTCAGCAGCTCTTGGATGCTTTACAGTCTGCACGGCAACAGCTACCAGTAGAAACCTACCAGAATTTTACTGACTCACTCCCACGCCGTCTAGCTGCCGTCCGTGCCGCTAAAAGTGGTTATTCGGGATATTAGCTGGTGGTTATAATAATGTGACTCGGCTCTGTATATTCACATAAGAAATTACTAGAGAGTTATAAATGGAAAACGATATCCTAAGGCCTTTCTCACTGACTTTTTCAACAGAATTCCAAAAATAGTCTCATTATTGTCGGGCTACAACTTCCAAGTTGTACCTACAACCCATATAGATAACGAAATCAGATTTGTTGAAGGAGTATCAGAAGATTCATGCTCCGAAAATAAGCAACCTCGCAGCTGGAAAATGTTCAAAATGAAATGACCCTTTTGAAAATCATTTTATACCAGCCGAAAAAGAAGATGTGTGTGAAAACCATACACAATTTAGACTTGCATCCAATACAATACAAAAAGATATAAAAGAATTCTTCCAATTTTAATTTTATTTATTAACCCAACAATAAAAAGTAAAATGAAGAATTAAAGAGTATAGTTATTTCTTATTTCTGATGAAATAACATTGCTCGAAAACATTGAAGAAGTTTTATTGTTTCAACTAATTGGCTCAAATATCTTTAGATAGACTGTCTATCAAAACATTTCGTTCTAAATTATGTTCATAATTTTCATCAAAATTATATTTCTTGTAAAAAAACTCCATTGTTGCTAGCAGTTACCGCCTATATTAGTGTCCTTTGAATTGTGATTATGGTATCCTATTTGCATCCTATTTCCACAAGTGTTGTCACCGCAGCACTGGACCAGTCCATCATGGAAAACATCTCACCATTCCATTTGTATGTATTTTAAACTTCACCTGCATGTAATTTTCAAAGTTAGACATAAGGCATTCGAAATTGTAGAATTTAAAAAAAAATTTTTTTCTTATATCATGGTTTTTTTAAAATTAATTTTTTTAAAAGTTCAGTACTTTGATATTGTTCTGGAAATGTAGTGGTTCTTAGAATTTTTATAAAAATTAGTTCGATAAGTTTGAAAATTTGGAATTATTGATTTACATTTAGGTAATGGGGGAAGGTGGGCTTGTGTCCTTCAAGGCCGATTTTTATTATGGCTGTACTCCTTAGTTGTTCATTTTACTTTTGATTGTTGGGTTAATAATTAAAATTAAAATTGGAGGAATTCTCTTATACACTGATTGGAAGAAAGTAATTGGACACTTTCCATTTTGTCGAATATCTAGAAAAATACTTGACGAATTATCCTGAAATTTACGGGGTGTAAAAAGGATGTTACACCTCATATATTTCAGCGAAGGTTTTCTCCCGAAGGCAAATAGGGGACCAGCAAAGAAGTGAACCAAAAAATGTTTGGAATCGCCCTGTAAAAAAGAATGCTTGAAATGCATTGTAGCTGTAGCATATGCTTAAACGGCTTGTTTTACTTTTCTGTGTTCATTTGTACGAGAATAGCACGTATATTCATTGAGATATGAATTCATGGGTTTCTTTAAAAAGCAACTATCGTGAAAATTCAGAAAGATATCGCCAATAGAATGAGTTGAATTTCAGTTGCTCTCAAATGCAGTCTCAAAGTCTACTCATTGATGGGCAGATGGACAAACCGAACATTTTTCTATTTTTTACGCGTTGAAATGAAAAATACAATCAATTTAACTGATTCATTGTTAAAAATATTCATATAAACGGTGATGATAATTTAAACAAGAAATTAACCAAAAAATAAAAATAAAAACGATAAGGGGCTTTCTCCAAACTTTTATTTTTGGATCGGACACCAGTATTAATTTCTTCTTCTTACGCTGATATGAAGTCAATATGAAGTCAATATTTTTTCATGTCAGCGTAAGGAGAAGTTGATACTGGTGTCCACTCCAAAAATAAAAGTTTGGAGAAAGCCCCTTATCGTTTTGTTTATTTTTGAGAGCAACTGAAATTCAACTCATTCTATCGGCGATATCTTTCTCAATTTTCACGATATTTGCTTGGGCAATTTATAAGAGTAGCTCTATACTTTTGGCTAATAAATTATGCAAAAGACAATTTGGTAAGGCATGCGCAGTTAAACATTATTTAGTAAAAATGCTCATATTTCATCAAGTATTTAATATTTTTCTATTATGATTGCAGGGTGTTGTCTGTAATATAGTTTGTCAAGTTACCTGTAAATGGCATTGCATTGGGTTGAAAATCCTGTGCGTTATAAACAACAAACTAACGAAAACATTTCGACCTTTTTAAATAAAGCTTTATATCTCCATGAATATATGTGGTATTCTCATACAAATGAACACAGAAAAGTAAAACAAGCCTCTTAAGCATATGCTACAGCTGCAATGCATTTCAAGCATTATTTTTTACAGGGTGATTCCAAACATTATTTTTTTGGTTCACTTTTTTGCTGGTCCCCTATTTGCCTTCTGGAGAAAACCTTCACTGAAGTATATGAGGTGTGACATCGTTTTTACACCCCTGATATTTCAGGATAATTTGTCAAGTATTTTTCTAATATTCGACAAAAAGTCTAAAATCGAAAGTGTCCAATTACTTTCTTCCAAAAAAAACTGAAAAATACCAACTTGAAAAGATTGTCATCTGGACTAATGGGTGCTCATTATCAGAATAGAAATGTAGGTGTATCAAACGCACTTTGGAACCTTGCAGTAACAACGAAGATCGACGTTACCCGAAAGTATCTCGAAGTAGGGCTCACCCAAAGGAAGTAAATTCTGTCCATTCGATGATAGAAAAAAAAGATCTGAATGAAGGACATCTACTGGCCCCAAGACTATATACGTTTGATGAAACAAGCCCTAATCAACCCTGAACCTTACAAGATTTTTTATCTTACAAAGATTTCCAAAAATTTGTGCATAAAATGTACAGCAGCATCTGTCCAGGAAAGGAAAAAAAAGGACGATCCTGTCGTGACAGATATGGGTGCCCTGAAGTACACATAAACGGCACAATACAGTACAAGCTTTAGTTCCAAGCTTCATGGTCAGAATTACCGAGAAGAGCTGAAACATCCACTATGCACCAAACAACTGGAAATCACAGAAAGGAAGTATCTTGACCTCCAAGACTTGAAAACAGACTGATTACTACTGATTTTATGACTATCTTGCCCACCAGTATGTGTCAAAGAAAGGAGGAGCGTGTCCCCATCTCAGAAGAATTGAATAAGATAGGAAACGAACTTTCAATTCATGTTTATTATCTAGTCTCAAGGTCACAACTTTTAAGTATTTATATTAAGTTATGATACAGTTTAAAGCACTTGTATAATACTTGGGACTACAATAGCCTATTTTCTTTTGTCATGTGACGAAGTTTCTAGTCAATTAATGAATAAAAACCATTGTGTTTTCTGGAATTTTAATCCATTCTAATTTGTCTTTTGTTTTCATTAACATTTTAAAGCGGTCGTATGTTTAGTTTCAATACGATGTATGGGATAATTTGTGACGATGCCAATAGTAATGTAGCCTGGAGGGGGAAATCTTCCTTTGAGAAAAATGTGTTTTAAAGTTCCCTTTTATTTGCAGCCAGCTGATTTGCCGAGAGGCGGTAAACTTCAATACAGAGTTACCTATTATTTCTATTTAATGTAACAGGGATTCTTTATTTTATAAAGAATATTTTGACGAAATCTTATTATCAGTTGCACATATACATGGCAACCCTTGCGGAGAGCAACTGTACGGCGCTTGCAGGCAGGGCGTGTCGTTGTAAACGTTTTGTTTTGAGTGTGTATAAAATCACGGAGTTTTTAGAGTTGATTTTAAATGTTAGTTTTTGGTTTTAAAACATGAATATGAATGAATGGGGGCTTGAAGAGTTTGTGGAAGATTATGGAAACCCTCCTGATAGGGATAAAATAAACCCATGGATGACTACTTCGTAGTTGAAGGCGAGTCAGGCTTAGGACTACCCGCGAATTTTGACATTAAGCCTACTGCGTGTGATGTTAAAGAAAAAGAAAAAATCGAAAAGTATTTTCTCCAATCATGCAGTTGTAGTTGTGGGTTGATAAAACCCTTGCTCCCAACAGATATCTGTTGGATCAATTGAGAAAAAACTAGCAAACTGCCTTGAAATGCAAAAAGATGTATTGGATGCCTTTATATTAGGACAGCTGCAAACTCAAACGAAAACCTGACCTGTTGGAATTCTATGAGGTACTGAGAAGTGAAAGTGACGGTGGAAAAACATAAGGCTAGGATTTCACAAGGCCCACCACCGAGTTTGTCTGCAAAATTTAATTTTGCAAACATGTAGGTTTGTAGAACTACAGTTTGCTTTTTAAATACAATTAGTCGAACACATTTAGAAACCTTAATTTCTCATTTTGAGAAAGGTGCAACCACTCGTGTTCATGGGCTTCTTGGGAGGCCATCCCCGGTATCCTATCCTGTGGAGTGTTGAACGTGTTATGACCTTCCTTCATAATCTGTGTTATACTAGTGGTGTTACCTGGGAGGCTGCCAAAGCATCGAGATTACAGGATAATGAAATTGCCAACTTACTTCACCAAAACATCAAATACAAGGCATGTTTAGAGGATAATAATTATGCCAATACAGTGTCTTATACTATATTTCGCAGGATTTGGGACACTCATGTGCCATTTATAACAGTGATCCTAACCAGCATCAGCAAACGGGACACAATTGGAAGAAACAGCTATTAATCCTTCAACATCTGGTAATGCTCCAAAAGGCCCAGCACCAAAAGTTGGGAAGATTGTTACTTGTTTCAAATGTAAACTGCTGGGACACAATTCGCACATTCAAAACAAAAGATCAATAGCCCAAGGTTGTTGTCAATACTAGCCTACTGCAGGTTTCAAAGACTTCTTTCCAAAACAAACTTCATTAATCAAAAATGAGCGCTTAAGTGAACATTCAGATCGTTGTACAGTGATACAGAATTTTAACCTCTATAGAAAACGGATCTTATTTCAAAAACTTTGTTGAATATCTTAAAATTTGAATTTTTAAGTAATTTTTTTTGCTAGATTTGTAATACTTCACAGAATATAGCTAAATGTAAATTTAAAAAAGTCAAATTTGGCCCCCAGGCTGTGTTTTTATTGGCACTGTCACATTTAAGAAATTTCGGTAGCAATAAGGCATAAGTAGCGGGGAAAAGTACTTAGGGCTTTATTTTTATGTGTTTAACGAGTCAAAAATGTCAAGTAGTAAAAACCTGCTTAGTTCTCAAATGTACACGTTTCTCCTGTAATAATCTAGCATGTCAACACGTTTTTTATTCCTCCTGAAAATTTGGTTTTCCAATATAGGACATTTTGAAGTATCAGAGATGATACTAAATAAACAAGTAATGACGAAAAATGAATGAATATTTAAAAAAAAATTAGATGATTATCGCATTTAATTCACTGGAACCATTGTAATGCGATAATTTTAGCCTTTCAGTTCTTGGTTATTTCATTCCTTAATAGTTTATTTAGTATACAATTCATGAAAGCAGTACAATGCCGTTTCACTTAGGTATTGTTGGTCTACATTCATGAATTGTATATTAAATAATGGGAGGTGGATACAGAAGTCCACATCTGTTTTAACTATTCCTTGATAGGTTTCCTGCAAACATGCTCAACTACCCCTATTCTGACAAAGCATTCCCTTCGATGGTCAGTATTGAAATGTAGACACATTAAAACAAAAGTTAGCTGCAAAATGACAATGCCTCAAGAAATACAAAACAGGCACTCAACGCAAACAGAACAAGTTATTTGCAAACAATAAGACATCTATAGATGTATGGAAAATTGTCGTCAACCTTTCGAAAAAGTGGAAGACGCCTGGATTCTCATTATGGAAAACGCCCCAAATAATTTGACAAACTTGGACTTGGATACTCTTTTTGAAAAACAGTGTATTCTTCATACAATTGCAGTTAAAGATTTATTAAAAAATTATCACAGTACAAATTGTTGAAATCAAACCTAAGATTGATCTACAAAGAATGGAGAAGGAAATGTTTTTTTTTTATACTCTGGCTTCAAGGTACATCTTCCCCTACAGAACAATTCCTAACAAATACTTGCAGCGAAGATGTGTTAACCATCTTTATATCTAACAAGAAAAACGAAATGTATAGGACAACGATTACTGCAAACATGAAGAATAATTACAAGCAATCAAGTATATTCAGAATTTAAGAAAGTCCAACTGAATTTCTGCCATGGAAATTCAGAGCAAGGTGTAGACATTTGAATTGTTCTGTAAGAAATTTTTGTCATTCTCCAAGATTTTTCCTATGCACTTTCCTTTTGAATAAGTTAGCTCTTAAGCCATGTAAACATGAAACTTCCCTTGGGAAGGAATTTGAACCATATCAAACCAGTATGTCTGCAAAAAAATTACCTAACTATACATGTTTAGAAACGAAATGGATACTTTTTAGTCAATTCAAATTATTCCGTCAGTTGCAACTTCAAGCTGGAAACTCTTCACTATATGAAATAGCTTAGTCTTTAAAGATTAACATTGAATGAAATCGAATAAATACAAATTTAAAAACTGAAAAACAAAATTATATATAAAATAGATTTCTAATCATGTTAACTTTATGAATTATCTTGCAAAGGTCTGCACTTAACATTTTCATTTTTCCAATGAAGCTCATCATCCATTTTATTTGTCGATCAAAAGAAACCTTATGAAGTTAAAAGGTAAGAGATTGAAAAGGTACACTTTGAACTTGCCTATATCACACGTTTAAGAATGCACAATGAAAGCAAGCTAAGAATAAAATTTGCTCAATTACTTCAAAATCAACTAAATTGATTATGCAATTGATAAGTTTCAAAGAACTGCTTGTTTACAGATGGAGACTAGCTATATTCAGAAACAGATATACAATTTGTCCGATAACTACTATTACAATAATATTGAGCTTTCAAAACATTTCAAAAAGCGTGAACTTGCAGCTAAATGCAGGATCACATTTCCTAATTTCAGATGAAATTGCAAAACAAATGATAAAATTCTAAGAATATTTAAAAGTATTCCTGCGAGGTATTAAAATGCAATTGATCACCAAAACATAAATCAGTCATTAACTAATTCAATATCTATGTGGAGTCAATCTTCCTATGCTGCAACAAGAACAGAGTAAATGTAAACATCTCTGAAAATGAAATTAGTCTTCATTCCCTCAAACAAGATTTTTCAATTTTCTCACTTGAATGTGCAATTTATGGTTTATGTAAAACTAATGAACAAAAACCAGTTTTAAGGAAAAATATACAAACATTTCTCAAATTTTACGAGGCTCGACAGATTTTTTTTTTTTAAATTGTAGACATTTGGCTACAAGGTTTCAAATTCTAGTAGTCTGCTAACCAAATTCAGTACTGTATTCGAATATTGTACTATTCCAAACTAGTGGAGGTGCTACAGATCCCAAAAAATCTATAGCGCTTTCTTTTCAGTGAGGCTTATGTAAATAGCGAGTGGCTGTTTTTTCTTGATACTGCAGGTGCATTACAGATTTTGATCCAAAGTCAGTTACAGAACAATAATGGTTGCATTTTGTGCATATTGATAGTGTGTCCACACAATCCGTTTCTGCTGGGATTGTTATAATGATATAACTGTTAATGTTCAAATTAGAGGGAGCCACTTTTTAATGCTTTGACGTGCTCTCTCTATGTTCTTTCATTAGATATTGTCGTTTGCAGTAGACTGAGTCGGGAGTTGACATATCGTTTCCTTTAAAATAAACCGTTTTTCTTTTCATCGTCGGCTGTAGTATCAGTTAATTCCTAACAAATTATCACTAACAAAACCTAACAAGGTTATGGGCCCAGCACGCTTCCACTGCAAGTGCTATGTGAGGATGGAGTAACTGAACATTGTGACTAAAAGTGAGCAAGGAGCTGGCGAGACGAAAAACTTTTGGTTTTGGAGCCATTGCGTGCGGCGACCACGGCCAAGGGAGGCAAGTGCGAACGCGGGAAATCGGCGGACAGATAAGTACATTAGTGAAAATAAAAATAAGTGACAATGGAATCGAATCAGTCAATTACATCATTGGGCATTGAAAAGTTAACAGAGACAAACTATGAATCGTGGAGCTATAACGTAAAAATGTTGTTATATGATCGGGGATTATGGCCCTTTATCGACGGTTCAGTGATGCCACTGCCCGAGACGCCCACTCAAGAGCAGAAGGAAAAACATGAGTTAAAAACTCAACGAGCTCTATCAGCGATTGCTATGACTGTAACACAGACTCTGCAGAGACTAATTAAAGAAGCCAAAACGGGAAAGGAGGCATGGGAAATTTTAAAAGAGATGTACGAGCCGAAAACGAGAGTGCAAATCCTCGGACTGAAACGAACATTCGTGAATATAAGACTTGGCGAGGACGAGAGCATGAGCTCATATCTCGGACGGTTGAGAACGTGTGCTTTGCAACTAGAAGCTGGTGTACCCGTAGTCGACAGTGAGCTAGCGTACATGATGATAGCTGGTGTATCTGCTTCGTACGATTTAATTGTCACACAGTTCAACACACTGGAAGATGAGAAGTTCACTATTATGTTTATGTGGGGTTCGATGGAATGGTATA
>JAHWFO010001985.1:15870-27998 GCA_023313115.1 Rhysida immarginata
ACGGATGACTAGCGTGTCATCAGAACGACTATGGCTGGGAGTGAAGAGAGAACAGCTGACGAACGTTCGTCTCCAAAAAACAACAAAAACAATGGTGGACATAACAATGGACAAATATCACAGAAACAAACACCACTACAATTATGAGGATCGTGTGCGATAACAATTGAATGTTAATCGCCAACAGTGAGCTAGCGTACATGATGATAGCTGGTGTATCTGCTTCGTACGATTTAATTGTAACACAGTTCAACACACTGGAAGATGAGAAGTTCACCTCGAGAGCAGTTGGACAGGCTCTATTAGTGGAATATGAGAGAAGAAATTCCAGGATAAAGGAAGAAAGGGAAACAACAAGACAGGCAGAAACCTCCCAAGACGGGATCAACCGAATAAAACAAAATTCAAGGGAAAATGCTATCACTGTGGCAAATATGGACATACCATAAAGTATTGTCGGATCAAAGCCAAGCAAGATGGTGAGGATGCTAATAAAAGCACAGACAATAATGAGAAAAGGAACGCAATGATTACGGCACTGGGAGTAACCATTGACACGGATGAATGGATAGTGGATAGTGGTGCTACTCATCATTTTTCGCACAGAAAAGACTGGTTCTAGAATAGAAAGACCAGTATTGAAAAGAAGGTGGCTGTAGGAAATGCAACGTGCGAAATCATGGGATACGGTGACATAGAGATGCAGAGTAATGTTAATGGAAGAAGAGAAATAATCTTGCTGCAAAATGTGTACTATGTGCCTCAACTAAGAAGAAACCTGATGTCAGTGAGCACCATGGACAAAAACAAGTATGAGGTGAATGTCAAAAATGGTGAAATGTACATTAACAACCCCTCTGGAAGGCTCATTGCTACTGCAAAAATTAAGAATGACTTGTATGTCATGAATGCCCAAGTATTGAAGGTATGTGAAGGGGAATTGAACAGTGTGGTAAAGGGTATGGATTTGGAGTTGTGGTATAGGAGATTTTGTCACATCAATTATGTAGATTTGGAAAAGATGACAAAAGGAGACTATGTTCGTGGGTTTGAGAGAGTCAAACTAGAGACAATCAAGTGCCAAGACTGTTGCATTGGGAAAGCAACGAGAGCCAGTCATCCACCAGTTAATGGTAGCCAATCTAAAGGCATCCTGGAATTGATTCACATGGATTTGTGGGGACCAAGCCCCGTAAGCACTACTGGTGGAAGAAGTATTTTATATCATTCATAGATGATTACAGTCGGAAGACAGAAGTAGTCCTACTAAGAAGAAAGGACGAAGCATTCAAAGAAATAGAAAAATATGTGACAAGAGTAGAAGTACAAACCGACCAAAGGGTGAAGCGGATATGAACTGACAACGGACTGGAGTTATGCAACCGAGATGTGAGGCAGTTCTGTCAGAATAAAGGAATTCATCATGAAGTGACGAACATCTACTCACCAGAAATGAATGGAGTAGGAGAACGGCTAAACAGGACTGTTATTGAGCTTGTGAACACTACAATTCACACAGAAAATTTGCCAAACCATTTGTAGGGTGAAATTCTGATGACAGTCGTGTATGTTAAAAACAGAAGTCCACATAGTATTGTTAAAGACATGGTACCATTAGAAAAATATTCTAAGTTCAAACCAAGTGTGACACATCTGCGAGCTGTCGGATCGATTGCCTATGCACACATACCAAAACAAAAAAAAGAGGGAAACTCGATCCAAAAGCATATCAATACATTATGGTAGGCTACGCAATGAACACTAAAGGATATAGGTTGTGGAAACCTGGAACAAGTGAAGTCATTGAAACAAAGCATGTTTAATTTGAAGAAGGAGCATCGAGAGATGACCATGAAGATGGCGTTCTGCATGAAGACAACGGTAACTTAGACAAACAGGAGGACCAGACGGAAGAGGAGGACCAGACGGATCAACCAGAGCTTACAGAAGAAGTTACGGATGAAACCTCAAGAGAAATTAAACCGACTCGAACCAAGATAATAAGAAGCCCATGGGGCAGAAAGAGGAAGCCTAAACAACCAGAACTAAATAACATTGAACTGATAGTTCCTGAAACAATTGAAGAAGCGATGGCAAGTGAACAAGCCTTGGAATGGAACAAAGCCATGGAAAGAGAACTTCAGACTCATGAAGAAAGAAAAACTTGGACGTTGACAAAATTACCAGAAGGGAAAAAGGTATTATCATGCAAATGGATTTTCACAATAAAAGAGAACAATAAAGACAAGACTCCTCAGTTCAAAGCAAGACTAGTAGCGAGAGGGTTTGATCAAAGACCCGGAATTGACTATGAAGAGACGTTCTCTCCAGTTGTGAATTTTTCCCTCATTAGATGAATGATAGCGCTTGCAGTGAAAAACGGATGGATAACTAGACATATAGATGTCAAATGTGCTTACCTGTACGGCCCAATCGAAGAGGAACTATATATGAAACAACCTCAAGGATGGGAAATTGAGGGGAAACAAGACCACGTACTAAAACTTCAGAGAGCAATATACGGCCTGAAACAAGCCGGAAACAGTTGGCATAAAGAATTGGAAAAGACATTGCTAAAATTGGGATGTAAGAAAATCAAAAGTAGTAATTGTATATACACATACAAGGAGGAAGCAATATTACTTGTATATGTGGATGATATAGCAATTTTCTCAAAAACAGAAGAAACGATGAAAGAAATAATGGAGAAGATTTCAAAAGTATACACATTCAATGATTTAGGAGAAATCGCAAAGTTTTTGAATATAAAGTTCGAGCGTGACCCAGTAAGAAACATAAGCATGAGCCAAACAGATTTTATCAACAAATTACTGAAGGAGTTTGGAATGGAAGAAACGCAGCGTGCAACTACTCCAGCTGCCCCAGGAATGAAATATTCAACAAATGGAGAGGAATGTGAAGAAAAATGTAAGGGTATGTTTAGAGAAGTGATAGGATCTCTATTGTATTTGGCAGATAGAACGAGGCCAGATATAATGTTCGCAACCATAGAACTATCACAATATGTTGAAGAACCGAGCAAACAACATTGGGAAACTGTCAAGCACATTCTGAGATACCTTGGAAGCACTTGTGACATGTTGATGTCAGTTAGGGTTGCATATGTCCAACGGGAAGGGAAAATAGCAAACGACTGGTTATGCGAGGGATGTGTGCGAGTGATATGAGCGATGCTTTTTGTTGTTTTGATTGTTGTGAGCGGTTTGTTTGCAGTTTGTTTCTGTTTGGGTGAATAGGATGTGTTCGGTTTGTGGTGGATTGTGTTAGTTAGTTTGTTTGGTATAGAACGGTGGGTGAATGTATTTCGTTGATCATATTTAGTTTGAAGGGTGTGCGGCCGCTCTTTTACGAGCGTTTTGCTAACAGCGCAGAGTCGGTCACGTGTGTCTCTTTGTTTTCATTTGTTGCATTGTTTGTTGGCGACTGACATTGTTAGTTTTCCTTTAGAGTTTTATTTAGCCTCCAGCAAACAATCGTTTATTTTATCTTTTATGTAGTATTGTTGGTAAAAGAATTTGTATTATTTTATTATTTTTTGGTCTTCCCAAAAAGAACGCCGTGTTGAGCGGACATGTTGTTGCTTTGCTCCCTGGATTGCATGTCCTATGTGTTGTAGGGAAGCTCTTGTTGGAATTTTTGGTGCAATTAGCACCCAGGTTATATGTCTAACGTTTAAGATGAATATATTTAGTTCATTTAAAATGAGATTCAGGGCTTAATAGAATTTTATCTAGCTATGCAGGAAAGTGGCGGTGTTGGCAGGATGATGGCGGCCATTGTGTGTTCGATCTGAGGGAGAGTGGCCCGAGCCCAGCGATGACAACTTTGACCGTGAGTTTGGAAAGAATACTACCAAGTGAATGAAGATGTTTGTGCATTTTAGATGACAACTGGGGTGAGTAACTTTTAAACTGTTTGTCAATTTGCGCTTTGGAATGCGTCCGCTCTGAAGCCCCCCAAGTGCGGAAAAACATTCGTGTAGATGAAACAGTAAAGTCTAGCCACATGAAGTTCAACTAGAATGCGACTCCGGTATATCAACAGGAAGAACATTATTATAATGCTTCCAAACGTTCTCCTTAGACTATGTATTGATGGTCTTGTTATTTAGCACGCCCAGATGGTGATGCGAATTATTGAGACTTGTGTTGCATTTATTATTCTTTCCTTTAGATGGTTGTTAATTGCTTAATAGGATAAAATGAATCAGCCAGCTGGGCCATCGAGTCCGAGCGGGAGTAACTCACGAAACAGGTTGAACTATTTGTCATATCCGTGGAATTGCAGTGCGAAGTGCCATTAGGGAGGGTGCACTGAAATTAACAGTGAAAACACCTGGTCCCATTGGATTCCGCAGAGAGTCTGTAAAATCAAATACTACCACTCGCCAAGGAGGGGTTAAGGTGCCCTCCCCTCAAAGCATTTTAACAAAAGGGGTCACATCACGCTTTCATGCGTGTGGTTTGGAATACTTCACGGGAGTTGGTGGTATTTTTGATCCACTGGAACAGATTTCTATAGTGCCGAGACCTGATTGTGATACTCGAAATACACTTCTGCGTATGCTCGGAGTTGTGATGACTCTTGACTGGTTTATTTATGTCAAAAACTTGTACATGTATTCCATTAGAACTTAAGGAAATAGTTTTAGCTTTAGAGGGGCCCCTCCTATTATGCTTAAGATACCGACCGACCCTGTATACGCTCTTGAATAAAAGTGTGAATCCTGAATAATGTCTCTGTGCCAGCATTTCTTCAAGAATTAATCCAGGTCCCGAACCCCTGACAGTTCCTCCCCCTTACTAGTTATATCCAGGGTGCTTTATCGACCTAGGAGGGTAGGGGGTGGCACGTCACACACTAAAGAATACAAGATGTGGTACAAAAACAGGAACGAAGAGGGGTTGACAGCACCTCTGATGAGGTGATGCTGATTGGGCTGGGAGCACCAAGGATCGACATTCCTTCAGTGGGACTGTTATAACTCAAGACGGAAATCCTGTAATATGGAAAGTATCCAAGCAGAAATGTGTTGCATTATCAAGCATGGAGAGCGAATACATAGCTATGAGTGAAACACTGCGCGAACTCGTCTGGATCAACAGAATACTCAAGGAACTTAACTTAAGGGGAAGTGAACCTGTGATAATGTTGTGCAACAACAGATCAGCCATGATGTTTTCTAAAACCTGCAGTGAGAACACTCGTACAAAGCAAATCGATACAAGATATAATTTTGTGAAAGATCTTGTTGAGAGTGGTGATGTCGTAATAAATTATGTGCCATCAAGTGAGAACTTAGCCGATATAATGACTAAAAAACTGAAGGGTACTAGTCATAAGAGGATGTGCAAATTAATCAATCTTGAATAATGGTTCCTGCTTAAGTGCCTCTTTAAATTTGAATCCTTAAATAATTATAAAGGGGAAGTATTGGGATTCTTATAATGATATAACTGTTAATGTTGAAATTAGATGGAGCCACTTTTTAATGCTTTGAACGTGCTCTCTCTACGTTCTTTCATTAGATATTGTCTTTTGCAGTAGACTGAGTCGAGAGTTGACATATCGTTTCCTTTAAAATAAACCGTTTGTCTACGTTCTTTTCATTGTCGGCTGTAGTATCAGTTAATTCCTAACAAATTATCAAGATTGCATTTTTTTTATTTGTTTCTGCACAGAAAATGGGTCTTCACATGATGCAGTAGACACAGCAACAGTAGAAACAGAAGAAGTATTGCAATAGATTGTAAGATAAAGTTCAGGCGGCCGATAATACAGCACAAAACATCGTAAAACGATCTTGGATGTTTCCTGTAAACTGTTTTAAGTCGACATTTATGTAGATTAAACAGTGTTCAAGAAAAACGTCAAAAAACCTTGTTTTGAGTTGTATTCAATTTGTTTCCTCAGTTCTTAGTTTTCTGCAAAACGGCACATCAGATCAATGAAGATTCGATAAAAAAATGAGAATTTGTTCATCAAATTTCCCTGGAACTCTCCTTTTCTTTGTAGAAAAGCTTGCACCTTTTCTATCATTCCACTTTGTCAAATGGTTACATATGCAATAGCAAAACAGGCACCATAAAGTATATTTTATTAGCCACGCTGGAATGTTTAGTAGCATTAGTTAACAGTTTTGTCGAATCCAGATTTTAAATAAATAATGTCAGCATTTGCTCAGAAATTAAATTAAAAGCTGCTACATTTTTTTCTTTTTTTTCTTTCTCATTGACAGAAGCGCTTTTGAATTAATGTGCGATGCCACCTATAATCAAAACTGAAGACTCTAATAATGCTTATGTAGCTGGACAAAAGAGAACTACGCCTTTTCAGACTGCAATTAAAATCTATTTTCTTTTCGGCATTTCATTTTGTTTTTAATTAGATTTTCAGTTTTTAGTTTGTTTGTTTGTTTTTTGGTTTTTTTTGTATTTATTTATTTTTTTCACTCCAGTTGTTCCAAGAGTTAAGTTAATCAAAGTCACACAAAGTTTACATGCCAATCAAGCCATCACACTCAGATTCATTACATTCACATAAGAAATGAAAAATTTCCATTCACTTAAAAATATTGAAATTTTAGATGCTATAACACAGTCTTAACACTCAAAGCAAATACAGTTTAGTAATTCCTCATTGGGGTCTACAAATAATAAGAGACTTTCTGAGAGCATCAACTGTTGGTTTGCATTTTCATTATCTAATTTTGGACAATTTGCAATTTGAAATCAAAAATCTAAATCTTTACAGTTGGTCAAAGCCACTGTCTATATCCACAAATGCAATGAAAATTCAGCTGCTGGTGCATTAATAGCTGCCTTCGTGATGGAGATGATAGAATCCATTAAAACAGCTTCAATGAGTTTTCCTTGAGATTAGTCTAGAAAAAAAAACATTATAAGTCAGTTACTTTTTAAATTATCATTAAGAAAAATTAATACAATCAGATAAACACAATTTTTACAGTTCTATAAAAAACACAGGATGGTTATTTTATCCTAATAATTTATCCACTATTTTTCGGTTCCTTAATGGAAATAAGACTTATAAGATAATTTAGGGTTACAGGGATGTTAATTAGCAAAATACACTTTGAAGCAACATTGGGAGCAGAAATTTTGTCTTTTTGGAGTGATGTATGCATTTGGAGCAGAAAAATGAAGTTCATTGTAGAAATTGTTAATGTAGATTTTCTATTGATTATGTAATTACACGTGTATTCTGAATAAACCCTTAAAAACTTATTAAACTTTATTTTGAGGTATAAAAAGGACATGATAAATTATTATTATAAATTTATTTATACTGCAGCGCGATAAAACAGAAGCTTTACTTTTTAGAACAGTAATTTTTTTTTTTGAGAGAGACTTCAGGCTCTGGCCACCCCACTTGTATTTTCTTGGATAGCGGGTGGTAAGGTTTCCCGCGATCACACGGGGAGCCTTCTGAGACACGTGCACAGTGGGTGTATTTTCCTTAGTTTTTACTCGGTTTATTATTTAACGGAAATAAGCGCGAGCTGAGTCTTCTGAAAGTGTTATTTGGGAGGTTACCCTGGCCCCCTCCCTAGATATGATTAAAGGGTCCACTTGACGGTTTCTGGTTGCATTGACATTTTTCTTTTAATTATTCGATTTTTTTTTTTGATCAAAAGTTCGTGCTTGTACGTGTTATATTCATATTTAAAAAACGTTTCCATTAAGATCTCAACCTCACTGGGTTTTCGCACTCATGCTTTTAATTACTCTCGCGTGGTGCGGCAGTGTCTCGTCTATACTAGAGCACTATAACGGAGTACTGCTCTACCCTTCTCGAATTATTTTTTTAGTGGTGAATCCTTTATCTGGCTTTAGCTCGTATTTTATTCTATTAATAAAATTAACTTCTCTTATTTTTTAGTTTTCCTTGGTAAGAAATTGTTGAAATTCAGCTTGTCAGCGTGTTAATCGCTTTTATAATTACTTTTAATTGTTTCGGCGTCAGCAGTAGTCTTGTTACAATGTTTTTCGTTTCCCAATTTTAGGCCCACGTGCACGCGGATTGGAACCTTAAGAGGAAGTGGCGTTTTGTGCTTGGAGGCAGTCTGGCTTCGGCCTTGGACTGCGGAGTTCTTGGCACTCGGAAGGTCAAAGGGTGGTAGAGATTTTTGGCAGGGTGAGAGGCAGTTGTCTCAGAACATTGGTTGAGAGCTATCTACAGAATGCAGTGTCTGCCTCTGGTCGTCCGCACCAATTTGTGTTTTGGATATTTGTTTACTGATCATTTAAGCTTGTTTGGTTCCATTCGGTGGGGATGCTGCACTGTCCTGCGTTAAGAAATTTCTCCGTAGGAGGAATTATCGGACATGCAAACTTTTATGAATATTTTTCGATTTCGAGGAACCATTCACCGGTTCGCCTTTCGATCGTTGATGTCAATGCAATCACGACGTACTTCTCCATTCTCGTTAGGAGACTGTTCTTTGCCGTTTTCAGCAGTGGAGCAGGTAGTTTCCCTCGTTGCATTCACCGACAAGTAAACAATACAGTGTTTTTCTTCCTAAACGTTTGGCTGTTTTGTTTGAACTAAGTTTCGATGTGTTTGTTACGTTTGCACCGAGATTGAACAACTCTTCTCTACTGTGAAACAAGCGTTCGACACGTCTACTCTGTCCCGAGCTTGTTAGAGCTCCCGTGACGTTGTTAGAGCTTGATACTGAATTTTTCCCTTTCCTTATGGAACTTTTTTAAGCTGTCTGAATATGAATTCTAATTTTTCTTTACGATGTGCTGTTTTATTTTTCTTTTTTTAGTTACCTGGATTTATTGTAGCCTCTTTCATTTCAAGAATTAACCTGAACCAAAATGTGTTTTGGTGACATTCTCGCTTTTTTTTTTTCTTGTGATTTACTGAATTTCCTATCGGCCTTTACTAAGTGAGTGTCCTTTGTAGACCTAACTCTGAATTAAACTAATCACTGTGCGTGTTTCCCCTCTCCCTTGGTTGTTTTTCTTAGACGTTTTGTCCTTCCTCCTTATTTAGTAAGGCGTGACACTTCTTTTTCTGTTTTTGACACAAATTAGTGAAGTTTTCTTAATAAGTAGTTATATCACGTTTTTCCTCCTGTTCACTTATTTTGTTTTGTTTTTTTTGTAACTATTATCTCTTTGGGATTTTTCCATATCTTTTGTGCCTTAGTTTTTTTTTTTAGTTTTTCTTTACTTTTATCCCGAGCCAACACAGCTTACTGTCAGCCACCTTTGATGGTTGTTTTCTATATTCAATAACAATATAATAATTCACCTTGGGGGTTGGTCATAAATTACATAATGTAAAATTGGCTCATTTTCAACTGCCCCCCCCCCTCTCCACCCTTGTAACGCACCCGTAACTACCCTAAAAAATTACACAACATTGGCAAGAAACTGTAAATCGACTCATTTGGGTGACTTTCAGTGAAAATCTTGAAAGTTTGTCAAAAAGTGTGCAAGAAAGTGTAAATCCACCCATGTGGGTGCATGTTGGTGAAAATCTTGAAAGTTTGGCAAAAAGTGTGCACTTTTTGCTTGAGAATCGTCATCGGCCCAGCTCAATTTTGAACCGTCAGAAGATAATGAACTGATCATCCTAGTCTCCTCCAGATCCCCCAGATCTCCATTATCGAATTGTTTGCAGTTTTCCAATTTTCTTCGGGTTACAAGACGTTAATTTGCGTTTCACATTTTTCTATTCTATCATTGTGCTATTTTGTTTGCTTTTTGATACAGGAACGGCCTCAACTCACTCTCACTCAGGCCAGGACTGAACCCAACTCAACAACTATTAACAAAAAACCTTTTTAAACTTTCTTTTAT
The DNA here is from genome assembly GCA_023313115.1 of Rhysida immarginata. NCBI lineage: Eukaryota > Metazoa > Arthropoda > Chilopoda > Scolopendromorpha > Scolopendridae > Rhysida > Rhysida immarginata. The sequence goes on from JAHWFO010001985.1 coordinate 25,728, forward strand.
TTCCAATTGGAAATCTCACTGATTGGGCGTTTACCTCAGGGCGATCGTAATCTCGCATAGAGGTTCACGAAGTAACAAATTAGCGACCTGGAGCATCAACTCTAGTTGATTTAATGCTACAAAACCCAACTAGTCGGCCTCTGGCCATACAGGCCCTAGATGAATGTATCAGAACCCAATTCGTAAATTAAAAAAAATTAAATTAATTAAAAAAAACGGTACCCAGCGCTAACAAGGTCCTCTGGTGTTCAGGACGCCAATTACTCTCAGCAGCTGCTAACAAATTACGTCAGTAGTCTATTCCGGGTCCTCTCCCCCTTCCACCCCCCTTTTTTTTATTAATTTTATTAATTTTAATTATTTTAATATTTTTATTCATTACTCTTACGATTTCTCTTTTGTAATTTGCTAAATATTGAACAAAGTATACAATTAAAGACTTCAATTATCAAAAGTAGCCAAAATTTTATTCAATCAATTTATTTTTACAAAAGGTATATTCTACACAACATTTTAAACGATGTATGCAAACATCACTTAAATTAATTGATATAATTATTTCTATATTTGCGAATAATTAATTTTTTTTATAAATAAATAATTACATAAAATAATTTCTACAGAATTATACCCGAAAAAATAATAATAAATTATTCCTGAAAAAATAAAAAAATATTTTGAATAATCAAACTTGATAATAGAGAGAGGTTCAGCACAAAGTAAACGCGAACGTGACGTGAACGCATGTGACGTTTCTAGTCTGAGATGACCTAGCTTTTTCATTGTTTACAGTTGTAAACAATGAAAAAGCTACATCATTTCAGATTGGAAACATCACACGCATTCGCGTCACGTTTGCGTTTACGTGGTGCTGAACCTCTCTATTAATGATTAAATTTTTACAATACATATAAATGCCATGCATGAAAATATTCCATTATACCAACAGTGGATATAAAAAAGGGGAAAAAAAAGAACAACACCACCATGTTAAAAAAACAAAACATCAACCATATAATATTAAAAATCATACCCACTATAGACTTACATCTCAACAATAATCAATTTAAATTTAACAACAAAATATATACAGGGTGTACATGGACGACATTTCACAAATTTAACGATATGTAGAGGATGAAACTCTGAGCAAAAAAGTCTAGTCGCGTTTTTCGATCTGTGGCTCCATTAAAAAGTTATAGCGCTTTAAAGTTCAATATCGGTAAGGAATATCGGTATCGGCCAGGGTGATTCTAAAAGGTTGTACCCAAATGAAAAGGCAGGTAGAGGGTGAAATTCTGAGCAAAAAAGTCTAGTCGCGTTTTTCGAAAGACTATCACTTATCCTTAAATTTGTGAACATTATCACTTATCATTGCCAATATTTACATCAACTATATGGAACATTAACTTTTAAATTATTCACAAAACAAACAAAATAACAAAATTTGATTAAAGCTAAGTTTCCATGCATGCATTTTTGACGCATTTATAACTGCGTCTCGACGCAGAAAGCAAATGTGCATCTGGACGCACCTAGACGCACATTGCAACAGCTGTTGATGCATTTAATTCGAACGCAAGTATCAGTTTCCATGCATGCATGAAGTCTACGCAGAAAGTTCAACTGCGCATGCGTCATGAGTTTATGTTTTGCAATTTTTCTCGTTAGAGGGAGAAGCTTCTCTCTAACGATCATGGCCACCACCTTGGTGTTTTTCGGGAGAGATGGTGCGTGACCACCGAGAGAGAAGGCCTCCGCAATGAAACTGGATACATTGTTACATCATCATAGATAGTGCAAATTCAGGGCTTATTATTGGTAGAAATGCGAATAACAATGCACTATCTATGTGATGCAACAATGTATTCAGTTTCATTGCGGAGGCCTATCTTCAGTCCGTGTCTGAATTTCGAAGCGTTATTAGGGCTTTGCAGAGGTGCTATTTGTATTTTAGTTCTGGTTAGTTTTGGTTGTATACGATTTTTTTTGTTCTAATAAAAATCTTTTTATATCTAAATTTCAATTCATTTGATTTTTCCAATATATCTTTACACTTTTAATTCATCTTTACACAAATGTAAATAGTACAGTGGAAATATTGGCAATTTCATTTATTTTATTTTCATGTAATTTCGGTAATTCTTTGGTCATTTTATATCGTTATTGTCTTTTATGTTTACATTGTTTTCATTTCATTTTAAATAAAATAACTGATTTCCACATTCTTTTAAAAGGTACACTCTTGAAAATTTATATTTTGCAATAGCG
>JAHWFO010001989.1:0-17877 GCA_023313115.1 Rhysida immarginata
GTTCTATACATCTTCGATAGGATTCATGGATACAAAATTTTAGGTAGGTGCAGACCATTCCGAAGAATGAATATACATGTATTTTTCACGTTCAGATAAACAGCTTTGAATATTTGGGACCAATCTTGCTGCAAGAACGTAGCCATGTCAGCAGTGCATTTTGGTTGTGACGCTTCATCTCGTTCCATAAATGTACTATTAGGATAGGGTCAGTGCTGTGTGCTGGAGGCGATTAATTTTTATGCCTGTGTTCCATTGCCTCACGGAAGCCGAAACATGACATCGCTCATTACCATCCTGATAGTACCAACATTTTCGCGAATGTTTATCGTGAAGTCTGTCACTCCGTGACCCTAATCTGGCCATAGGTAAAATTTCCTTTTCCCAGTCCTCCTTAGCAAAAAGTTACATAGCGTAGAAAGCATCCGATTTGTAGGCTTCAGAGTTCGAATTGCCTACAACTAGAAGCATAAGTCCCAGGCAATGCCATGAAAGACAGCCCAACATTATGACTCTACGATTACCAAATTTTATGGTTGAAACAATGCACTTAGAAAAAAGGGGCAGCCCTGGCATTCGCCATATACAAACACGCCCAACTGTCTGAAACAGTATAGAGCGTAGATGATTCTTCTGCCACAAGAAAATTTTCCAGGAGCAATTGCTCAAAATGTACAACCGCAAACATCTTTTAACAATATCTTTTGCAAAGAAGCCGCCACGGATTCCATTTTTGAAAGTAAATAATTTTAAAACGTATGTGTAAAAATTTTTTTATTACATTTTAAATTAAATTTGCTTTTCAGGTTTGATATAATATATATGAACTGGAGATAGATAAATATAAAATATAGATCGCGTAAATATAAAAAAATATATATTTATTCGTTTCATTTAAATTCATGTTGTACAATATAGTTGCATTATATTGTAGAAACAAAAGTATCGTCCGAAATCGAGGTTCGACACACATTCTGCTACTATGCCACGCACGATTCAAAAGAAATGATAAATTTACTAGCTTATAATGAGCTCGAAATATTTGGAATGTAAATATATGCAAAACGCTGGAGAAATGGGTCTTCTCCTTTCACCCTGTTGTATCTTATACATTATCTACCAAAAAGTAATTGGACACATTCGAATTTAGATGTTTTGTCGAATATCAAGGAAAGTACTTTCGTTAAAACGTTTGAAATATAAAGTATCTAATTACTTTTCCATAAATAGTGTACAAGAAATGTTACTAGAAAAAAATCGTACAAATCGATTGGTAACCACATCGTAAATTCTCTTTGTTAGTCATCACTTCACTATTCTGAACCAATTAGCAACTCACACATGAATACAAGAAATCTTTTCAATTCAGTTCATCAACTAATTTTTACTCATTGGTTTGGATTTTAATGATTGAGTAATAACCCTTGTTAAAGTTGAAGTTATTAACCTTCTATTTCGCCATCGAACCAAAAACTATATTCAAATGAATTCGCATAGACCTTTAAGACCTGCGATTTTTCATAATTTATTTATACAGTAACGAATGCTTCTTATATTATTTGGTACAACCCATCTCTTTTCGGAAGCATTCATCAATCTACCTGGCATTTCGTCCAAATAATTAAAATTAAAAATAAATACAAAGGAAAATAATTATACGTCAACGAGGTCGGTTAATGTAGACTTTTTATATGGAATTCATTAAAAATTAATTTGAACATCTCAATAAATACTTGAAATGAATAGTATTTGGTAACACTAAAATCTCCAAGCTTTAGTAGTAACTCATGCCCTCCTGGGGTAATAATGCATAACTTTGGATGAATATTATAATTCCTTTGCTTAAATATTTTTCCATCTGCAGTATTTTCAAAATGAACGTTTTTGAAGAAAAATACAGGGTGATTACAAAAGAACTTCACACTTTTAAAAATTTATTACATCAAAGCTATTCAGAATATAGACACACCACATAGGATTCTTAAAGAAAAACTCTTGAAGTTTATTGTGACATAGTTAAAGATGTTCAATATGCCACCTTGTCGTGACACGGCATACATCAATGCGGTAGTGAATTCGTCCCAAACCCGCATTAACATGTTTCCATCAATCCCACGTATCGCTACCGTAATGCGTTCTTTCAGCTCGTCTAGGACACTGGGAAGGGGTAGGGTGAAGACCTTGTCCTTTACACACCCTCATAAAAAGAAATCACAAAGTGTGAGGTCGGGGCTCCGCGGTGGCCACGTTGCAAGTTCCAGGTTATTGTTTGCTCGACCAATCCACCGCTGTGATTTCTTTTTATGGGGGTGTGTAAAGGACAAGGTCTTCACCCTACCCCTTCCCTGTGACCTAGAAGAGCTGAAAGAACGCATTACGGTAGCGATACGTGAGATTGACGGAGAAATGTTAATGCGGGTTTGGGACAAATTCGACTACAGGGGGGCATATTGAACATCTTTAATTGTGTCACAATAAACTTCAAGAGTTTTTCTTTAAGATTACGTATGTGGTGTGTTTATATTCTGAATAGCTTTGATGTAATAAATTTTTAAAAGTGTAAGTTCTTTTGTAATCACCCTGTATATTTTGACACGGTAGTACAAGTTCGTTCACTGGATATCCGAGTGTAAAGAAAAAATGAAACTGTTTGAAGTATATTCATTACATCAATAGTGTAATTCATCATTCTCTGATATTTAGTATAATAGTAAACAAGAAATTAACCCCCCATCACCATTGAAAACATAGAAAAGCAGCGGGAAACTGGAGGATATTTATCCTCTTTAAATGTACGGTAAAATGTTGATTAGAAACAGATTAAAAGTGAGATAAAAATGGATTAAATTGTGGGGAATAAAAAAGGGACAAAACAGGAGAAAGAAATCTATAAACTTTTGATATAAAAAATGGAGTAAAAAGCTGGAAAAGCACCGTAAACCACATGTTTGATTAGTTTTTAATTGTTGGTTACTTTGGGAACTTTTATTTGTTACTAATTGTTCTTTTTATTTTGTTGCTATGAGTGTCATTTTGCACCTCATCTGCATGATATTTTCGGCATTTTAAAAATGAAATGCTTATCGAATCACCAATCAAGCAGTGGGGGATTTGCATCCCATACTTCTCTCTCTACCAGTTTTAGACTTTTGTGGTAGTGAACTGTGTCCAGAAACAAACCACAATGCGGTGTCTCATACGTGATCAGTTGGATTTATGGATGCATGGAAGATTTTGGTAAGGTGCAGGCCAACCCGAAGTATGAATGTCTTGCCACCAAATGATCTGTAAGGCAATGGATGTTGACGTCCACGAAACTCTGGACCTGCAGCACTCTAAAAAGTCGGTCGGCGACCTAGAGTACAATTCAGCTGTTTCCAGATGGCATTAAAAGTGTTCAGTACGTCATATGTTTCCTATCGTAAACCGCTCAATTATCTGTTATACTACGCAGCCGGTCATTAAGCAAGTTTCCAGGACCGCATCCCATTCTACGAAAATCTCTTTTCTCAGTGGTGGAATTCTCTACCAACATGACCCTGTAACTGGCATAATGGTGAAAGACAGTCTCCAGTATACATAAGTGGAAGAAGTGGAGAGGTGTAGGTGGGCTGATAATGAGGCCTGTCCTCAATATCACGCCGCAGTCCCTATACAAGTCTCGTTCGAAGATGACGTCCACACACAACCTTGACTTACCGGAAAACAGAACTCTTACCGTGGTGCAAGCTATGTGCACTAGAACATGCGTCCCTTCCTGTGTGCTTGGCTTGAGGGTTGCACTTCAAGGATCACCCGACATACAGACAAAATGCTTGAGTATTTTCACGTAATTTTTCTTGATACAATGATCTGTGTAGCTGCGCTAGCTCCCTAGCTTGGTGCCTGGTCATCATCTGTTATAACTTTAGGCAGTATTCCTATCCTACTGGAAACGTTAGGTTAGGTAGGTTAGGTTAGGTTACTTGTGAGATTTTCCGCTGTTTGTCTAGCGTGAGGGAAACTTCCACTTATGACTTCTCTGACTGTAGGTAAGCTATCACTCTGCCTCTGGTTGGCAGGTCCAAATGGACACGATGGTCCATTGCTTCCATTCTAATAATCATCAGCTACTCGGTGTCACACTGGTCAACTTTTGTGGCGTAATTAAAGTGAACCGAAAGCGTTAATTTTTATTTATTCTGATAGAAAGGGTTTTAATATTGTGACGCACTCACACCCTCCTATGATGTAAACCCTTGGACGATTCTCACATAGAGATAGCGGATAGTAGACACCCAAATTTACAATAATGTGTAGTGTGTAAGAGTATACAGCACACGTGACATAATCAATTTCTTACATAACAGTTTATTAACAACTTCGAGATCTTTCTAGCAGACAATACATGTATAAGAAACAAATTCCTTATCAAGTGGCAAAATAGAGTGAACAGCAAAAGGTCTGTTCAGTTTTAAAAATCGCATAAATTTTCTTTCGCAGTAGACACCTTTAAAATGTAAAGTCGTTTCCTTTACAATCAACAGTCTTTAGAAGACACATAACTACTAAACATAGCTTAAATAATTTTTAAGGGACAAAAATTGTTGTTGCTATACGAGTAGAACGTGTATTTCTAAACCCACAACCGTCCGGGTACCATTTAAAACTTAACATTTACTACTTTAAACACGCAATTACGCATGAAGTTGGTTTGTCACAAGAAATATAGTTTCTTTAATAATTAATGATTCACATCTACGAGGGTTGGGGCATAAGTCATGGCAACTATTTTTTTTCTTGAAGACATGTGAACGGATCACAAACGTATATGTGTCGTGTGGAAGTTCTGCACGCATGGTGTGTATGCAGAACAACAGATGGCCCTGTGATAGCTGGTAGTAGCGCAGCGAGGACTGTGAAATCAGTCAGTTGGTGAGTGTCGTGCGAGATGGAAGTAACCCGTGTTGAGCAGCGCGCTTACATCAAAATAGCCGTTCTTCGAGAGAGAAATGCGATAGAATGTCACAGTGAATTAGTGGAAGCCCTTGGGAATAATGCCCTACCATACCGTACAGTAGCAGGGTGGGTAGAAAGTTTCAGCAAGGACGTGTGTCAACCAGTGATGAGCAACCGTGAAGGCCATATTGCCCTGTATACTTCGGTAATATATTAGTGTGTTACGATATTTCAATGCTATTCATTGTCCACACATGTAGTTAACACCTTGTCCTTTCGTCTGTATATGTCACATTTTCCAACGGGACTGGTATCTTCAAGAAAAAAAATAGTTGCCATGACTTTTGCCCCAGCCCTCGTATTGTACAGCAGGTAAAGAGATACACGGGGAACTAGAAACACTTTATTCTGAACAAGAGTAGCGTGATGAAAAACAAGGTGCACGACTTAGTATATCTTTAAGAGTATAACTACTCTATACTCTATCCAACGAAAGTTGGAGTGGGCGTGTCCAGTTAAACTTCCTATTTCAATTATTAGACATTGTTGCCAAAGTAGAATCAACAATGTCTAACAATTGAAATAGGAAGGACACGCCCACTCCACCTGGACACGCCCACTCCAACTTTCTTTGGACAGAGTATAATAGTCCCAACATGTAATTCTCTCTTACCAGCAATTTGGATATCAGTTCACGATGTTGTGTCATCTCCGTGAGAACAATTAAAAGAAATGGTACTAAACTGCTACCTCGTGAAACTAGTGTGTACAGCAATAAGGTACCAAAGGGCAGCAACAAGGGTTGTTTACTTCTGTCTGGCTTCAATTTTTGCGAAAAGCACACGCTCGTGGTCACGGATGACATTTCACCGGTACTAGTCGTGGCTGCGGACCTCCTTAAACTGCAGTGGTCACTCACTGGCAATCCTAGCGACGTGGCTGCGATGAACGCGACGCTTGCCAAAGCTATTTCTCCGTCCTGGAGCCACTCCAATGCTTTGCCAAAACCCTTCAATCACCTATTAAGTCAATAGTAGGCTTATAGGCGACCTATCTTAAGAGATAACTTTTCAACGTACAATTATCTCAAGAGCACAATATATGTCTAACAATTTCCTTGGATTGCAAAATTTAGCAGCTATACAGGTTTATCAATAGTTTTATGGATGGAAATGGTATCCTTAGTATCAATTAGGCAATTTTAAGATATCAAACAATATGACCTCTTGGGGCTATAAGACACATCCCAATAAGGCATAAAAGCTGGGTTAATAGTCTTAGCCTTTTGTCAGAGTTCTTAGCTACTATTATAAGCTATTTGAACATTCACCAAAATGTTCAGCATTACCTAACCAATGCTACACATGGAGACCAACTTGTCCAAGAAAGAAAAAATGTGGAGGAAAACAACAGTTCAAGCACTTCTTACGCATTCCACTCAGGACAACACTCATAACACTCCCTTCCACCTTTCCAGCTTAGGGAGAAGTCTCTTTTTTTCCATGAAAAACCAACAACATTAGCAACATTGTTGCAAGGAGCGTAGCAACACACTTTTTTCAGCAACAATGACAACACTAATTGAAATAAAGATAATCAGATACATAAACTATATATACTTATACTCATTGTTTTTTTTAAAACTTATACTAGAACTGAAACTTAAAAGAGCACCAAAAACAAACACTGACGGAACGTCACAATATTTCCGATTTTGGTGTTAGGATGGTATCTACAAGAGCTTTTGCATCCTTTTATCTACTTTGGTCCTGATCGGATAATCAGAGCAGTACATACGGAAATCCATTAATTTATGGAATCGCGTTTAAGTTGTCGACTGGCGAAAACGTTAGTGGAAAATTCGGAAGCATTCCAATGCTACAGCACCAACACCCAGATAGACAGACAGACGTAAAACGTAAGTACTTATCGGTGCTAATAGAGGGGTCATAAATTTTCCATGAATTATACAGGGTGGATACAAAAATGAGCTCCCCCCTCCTTTTATATTCGTAACCGAATCATATATGTCAATTTTGAAGAATCCAATGAATAATAAGTTGTGGGTGACCTATCCCATGATGCACTTTTCAGCATCCAAAACATGCAATTTAGGACACATTCAAATCCTTTCTGAAAAACCGTAACAGATACACGAAAAATTCCAATTCCATGTTGAATTTATTAGTTACCTTCCTATGCACTTCACAAAGGCATTTGAATGTTCAACATGCAAATCAAGAAATAACCAAAAATTACCATAATAAGATTCACTTTCAAGAGGAAAAGCAAATAAAAGGCATGTGTCAGAAAGAACAATAGACAGAACAATTCTAGGTAAGCTACACTGTTCCTGAAATGGTCAACATGATCTTCTGCTTTGAATTGTCATTGTTGGTGATCCATTGTTCATCGGAGTTTGGGATTTTTTTTGGTTTGTTTGTAATTCCATGCTGAACAAGACTTCAATTGGCTTTTTTCGTGTATCTGTTACTTTTTCTAGGATAGAATTTGAACGCGTCCTAATTTGCATATTTGGGATGAAAAGTGCACCATGGGTACCAAAAGGGCACCCACAACTTCCTATTCATTGGACTCATTAAAATTGACATATCTGTTCGGTTACGAAAATAAAAAATGGGGTGGGCTCATTTTTTGTACCCACCCTGTATATTTCATTTTCAATTATTTTCCCCATTTGAATACACACAAACTTATGGCAGGGTGCACGGTGGGTAAAAAACAATGAAGCAATTAATTTACTTTTTATAAGGGGGGGTGAAATAGTCATGACAATAAAAGTTTACAAAAATGAAGTAATATACTATGTATTTTATTTCACCAAGTTGTCGTTAGAGAATATATACTCTTTAATAAACTCATATTGTTTATAAGACATCAGAGATTACCTACTTCGCTGCATGTTCGCTAACAATTATTGGTGAATCATCTATTTGTCTAAGAAGGGGACCGCACGGGTACGTAATCACGGATTCGGTTGCATTTTTAGGAGATCAATCTACAACATTAATATACCTTCTGTATAAAAGGATTTGACTGAACTTTTAGTCCGCGAAAATACTGTACAACGCATTTTGCATTTTTTTTTTCACCTGTGACGTTGCTTATGTATGTGAATGTTATTATGCAAAGTGCAAACAAATAATAATGGCGAACAGCACAAATAAATGGGGGTGCGGGGCGAGGATGGAAAAATAATGGAAAAAAATGAAAAAAAAATAGAAAAATAATAGAAAAAAAAATAAAGAAAATTCAATACTACAAGAATCGAACCCGGAATAGTAACTCCTCAGAAACTGATGTTAACCATTGCGATACTGCTGTTAAATTGTATACCTTTCTTTCCATTTGGCTTATCTGGCATTATAATAATAAACTTAAAATATTTTATTTTTTTCACCGAAACGAAAGGCCATTGATTCAAATCCTTTTACACAGAAGGTATATATTAATGTTATAGATTGACCTCCTAAACTTTCAACCAAATCCGTGATACATGTCCGTGCGGTCCCCTTGTAAATGTAAGTCGCAGGAATAGAAAAATCGTAATACAGTGCGCCAAATAAGTATAGGACCACCCATATTTTTCCTTGTCTGCAAGAAACAAAGTAAAATAATGAAAACATTGTTACTGTATTTGATTCTCACAAATATTTTAATTAAGCAGATATTGATAACCTTGATAAACTTAACTTTTCACTACACTGAACCAGCCACTATATGACTAACACGTATTATAAAAAAAACCCTTCGACGAAGCTTTTCAACTAATTTCTTACTCGTTCATTTCGGGTTATAGTGACAGACTAATATTCCCTGATGAGGTTGAAGTTCACTAATTTCATCCTCACGACTGTGCCAAAAACTCGAGACTACTTAATCCGTAGAAATTCACAAAAACTTTGTATAATATCATGTACTAAAATCTTATCCAACCTAAACAATGAAAATTTTCAGAAAGTTACCAAAATTTAACAAACAGAGAAATAATCACTATATTTTTTTTCACCCCATCTCTGTTCGGGAGAATTCACCATTCTGCTTGGCGTTTCCTCCAATTAATTAACATTAAAAATAAATGCAAAGGAAAATTAATTGTACATGAATGGAGTTGATTAATGTAGACTTTTTATTTAGAATTCATTAAGAATTTATTTGAACATCCCAATAACTATTAAAAGTGAGAAATATAAAGCACTAAAATCTCCAAGCTTTAATAGCACAAGCGGTCCTGGTGGTAATAATGACTATCTTAATTCCCATGCTTTGGAATCTTAATATCTAAGCTTTGGATGACTATCTTAATTCCCATGCTTAGATATTATTTTCCTCTGCAGTAATTTCAATAGGAACATTTTTGAACTAAATATCTTTTGTTACGAATTCGTTTTTTGGATATTTGAGTGTAAAGAAAAAATGAAACGAAAGTGAAGTATATTCGTTACAGCAAACGATAACATTCATCAATCTCCAATATTTTGTGTAATAGTAAGGCAAGAAATTAACCTGCTTTCCCAAGGAATGTATAGGAAAGCAGCAGGAATCTGAATTCGAGAATATTTATCCTCGTTAAATGTGCGGTAAAATGTTGATTAGAAACGGCTTCAAAATAACAAAAGTGGACCAAATCATGTGGAATAAAAAAAAAGGCGAAAAAAAAAAAAAAAAAAAAAGAAAGAGAGCGGTAAACGTTTCAAATAAAAAAAAAATGGGGTAGATTAGTTGAATAAAAGGCGTAAGGCCAAAATTTAAATAGTTCTTTTTTATTGTTGATGGTTACATTGGCAATATTTATTTGTTACTATACCTTGTCTCAGCTTCAGTTGAGAGTGAGGTCACGAGTGAAGCGGTTACAGTTCGCCCGCATAAAGAAATAGTTCGAATAATTTTCTGTATAAAAAGTTCAAAATTCTTTCTGGAATCCTATTTCATGTTTTTCTCTTCGATATAATAAAAATATCGGCGGATAGAAAAGCCATTTAAAGAAATTAAAAAAAAAAAAGATGAAGTCAGTCTGTAGTCGAGATTATTTGATTGTAAAATGGCGGCGTCTCTTGTATCTACGTGAAAGAGATGCGTCAGAAATAAAAGATGATCGAGTTTTCACGAAGAGGATTAAAATACTTTAAACATTAATTTTAAAAAATGGTATCTGATAGACACCTTCTACTTTCGAGAAGCCACGCGATTAAAGGATGGTGTAACGTAGCATACATTGCCTTAGAATAACTTATTCTCTTAACAGCGGAAGGATACGATGTCGTGCACTATGTCTGGTAAGGGACCTCATTCCATGACGTCACTCTCAACTGAAGCTGAGACAGAGTATAGATTGTCTTTATATTTTGTTGCTATAAATGTTATTTTTGCATATTATTTCCATTATTATTTAAACATTAAATTAGGTGCATTAAATATTTTAAATAAAGAAATGCTCAAGTTGCTTTCTTTCAGTAATAAATCCATTTGACCTTGCATCACTTTGACAGGTGTCCCTTCTGAGGCATAAATTTATTTTTTTTAATAAAACAATGGTGTTCCTAAGTAGTGGGATTCTCAAGAGTGAAATGTTCTGTATGTCCGATGGGTTATGGGGAAAGTCTTATTAATACCGTCTTAACACAAAAATTAAAAGTACAGAGATGGCATCGCTGCTACTAACATAAGAAATGAAAACTCCGAAAAATCCTAATGCTGATTAAGCGACCTGGAATAAAAAGTAGCTGTTTGCAGATTACTTAAGGAGTGTTCGATCAAATCGTAGCCTCCCTCCCGCACAGCAACGCAAATGTGCTGGCATTCAACGCAACGGATCATCAATTAACCTGCTGGGAATTTGCATCCCGTACGTCATTCAACACTCTTCTCAACCCGTTTTAGTGTTTTGTGGTGGTGGAATGTGTCCAGAAACACGCTCCCACGTTGTATTCTATACATTTTCGATTGCATTAATGGATGAAAAATTTTGAGAAGGTACAGACCACTCCGAAAAATGAATATACTGATAATATTCAGATAAACTGCTTTCAATATTTGGCTCCACGCTTGCTGCAGGAACGTAGCCATCTCAGCAGTGCATTTTGGATGCGAGGCCCATGTCTTACACCACGCTCCAATTCGTCCCATAAATGTGCTATTAGGAGTTTAGGATCAGTGCAGTGTGCTGGAGGCGATTGACCTTTATGCCTGTGTTCCATTGCCTCGCGGAAGCCAAAACATCACACTGATAGTGATATAGTAATATCGTTATAGTAACATCCTCCTTAGCAAAATTTATGGGGCAAATTGGAGCGTGGTAAGCATCCGATTGTCCAAGATATCGTTATAGAGTATAAGTAACTCTTCAGTTTCCACAAACATCTTATTGCCCAATATTTCAACGATTTATTCAAATATTTCCTCGCCTATTTGCTTAGCTTCGGAGGAAATTGTCGCCGATGATTATTCTCCCACAAGATTATTTTCGAGAAGCAATTGCTTAAAATGTACAATCACATCTTTTAACAACAATTTGTGTTTTCACTGTGAAGTGAAAATTTTACACTCCGGTTGTTGCAAAGAAGCAGGCAGGGATTCCATTTTTGAAAGTGAATGTTTTTCAAACATATGTGTTATTTTTCATCAAAAATTTTTATAAGATTATAATTTGTTTTTCACATTTGATATAATGTAGAAGACCATTACAATTCTGGAGATAGATAAATATATAATATAGATAGCGTAAATATAACAGAAAAATATATTTATTCGTGTCATGTATGTTTATGTTGTGTAATGTAATTGCATTATATCGCAGAAACCATCCGAAATCTATGTCCGAAGCCACTTTCTGCTACTACATAAAGACTGTTACAACATGAGTCCAAAAATTCTTTTCAATTCAGTTTATCAACAAATTTTTTGCTTGTTCGTGCGGGTTCCTGTCATTGACTAATATCCCCTGCTAATGTTGATGTACTTTATTTTCTAAATGGCCAATCATCCAAAATCTCGAATCAAATGAATCCGTATAAGTCCACAAAAACTAAACAATATTTCTTAGACTAATTATTAGACATAAAAATCAAAATCCAAAAATTATTATTAATTCAATAAGAAATATGTATTACAGCTTTTGAACAACCCATCTCTTTTCCGGAGCATTCAGCATTCTAAATGGCATTTCTTCCGTTTAATTGAAATTAAAAATAAATAAGAAAAAAAATTAATTGTAGGTCACCGACGTCGGTTAATGTAGAATTTTTATATGGAATTCATTAAAAAGAAATTTGAACATCCCAATAATTATTAGAAGTGAAAAGATGTAAAAAACTAAATTTCTCCAAGCTTTTGTTACTCTAGCGGTCCTGGCGGTAATAATGGATAAATTTGGATGAATATGATTGTTTTATTTCTATTGCAGTATTTTCAAAAGAAACTAAGAAAGTTTTTGAAGAAAAGTATATGTTGACACGGTAGTACAAGTTCGCTTACTGCATATCCGGGTGTTAAGAATAAATGAAATGGAATGAAGTATTTTCATTACAGCAATAGTAAACATTCATCAATTTCTGATATTTAGCATTATAGAAAACAAGAAATTAAACCGTGGGAAATTATAGGAAAGCAGTGGGAAAGTGGGTTCAAGGATATTTAGCCTCCTTAAATATACGGTAAATGACTAACAGAAGAAATGACAAATCCTATAAACGTAATGTGCAGTAAGCGACCTGGGGTACAATCCAGCTCTTTGTGGATTACATAAAGAGTGTTCAGTATATCGATTCCCCCCCTCCCCACCGCACAGTGGTGCGGAATGTGCTGACATACAAGGCTTCGGACCATCAAATAAGCAGTGGGGGGTTTGAAACCCATACATCAAGCAACACTCTTTTCAACCCATTTTAGCGTATTGTTGTGGTGAAATGTGTCCAGAAACTAACCTCCACACGATGTTTCATACATGTTCGATTGGATTCATGGATGCATGCAAGATTTTGGAAAGGTGCAGACCACCCCAAAGGATGAATGTTATCATAATGAATTATAACCATTTCAAAAAAATTGTTATAGAAAATTTTTCAGTCATATTCTGTAATTCTTAATTATTTTTCTTTGCTTAACAATTTTTTTCTTGTTAATATTTTCATTTTTTTATAATCTATAATTTTATTTTATTTTAATTTCTCTCTTTCATAGTAATTGCTCAGCTGTAAGCTTTTACTGGGCACTCAGCCTGTTGCTTAAAATTTTAAATAAATAAATAAATAAATAAATAAATAAATAAATAAATAAATAAATATACGTAGCCAACAAACGATCTGTAAGCTAATGGATGTTGTCGTCCATCAAATTCTGGACATAGAATACTATTCATCTGTTTTCAGAGAGCATAAAAGTCTTCTATATGCCATATACAGAGTGGGCCAGAAAAAAGGATTCATGAAAATTTTCTAAGTTCGATGGGTATGGTCCAATGGGGGTGAGAGGTACTTAATCACCTATAATTGTCAATCCTTTGTTGCAACAATGTAATTTTTTTCTTTCGTGAAATTATGGTTGAGAGAGTTTTTTTCAATAAACCATCATCTCCTATTTTTGAATAGACACGTCTCATGTTACATTTCCTTTCACTGATGACTGACCCACATTGGACAATACACATTGAACTTAGAAAATTTTAATGAATCCTTTTTTCTAGCCCACTCTGTATTTCCCATCGTAAGCCGCTCAATGAGCTGTCATTCTACGCACACCGTTACAAAACAAGTTTCCGTGATTGCAACCCATTCTATGAAGAACTCTTTCCTCAGTTCCTATAACGTTCGTGGTGGAGGAATTCTCTACCAACAGCACCCTGAAATTTGTATATTTTGTGAAATAGAGTCCCCTGTATATATGGATAGTTACAGGCCCCCAGTTGAAGATGTGGAGTTGTGTAGGCGAGCTCATAATGAGAGCTGTCCTTAATATCACGCTGCAATCCCTCTTTCGATGATGTTATCAAGAGTAGTACTTCTGTGCTCCCTCTAGACGTGAATCATTGGTCACACACATTCTTGACTTATCGGAAAACGGAACTCTTTCTGTTATGTAAGCTGTGTGCACCACAACAATTGTCCTTTTCAGTGGACTTAGCTCTAGGGTTGCACCTCAAGGATCTCCTGCATATAGACCAACTGCTTGAGTAGTTTCACGTAGCTTGTCTTCACGCAATGGCGTGTATGGTAGCGCCAGCTCCCTTGCATAGTTGCTTGCTGAGCATCTTCGGTTTTGTCTAGCCATTAGTACCATATAGGGGTCTAGACGGGATGTGATGGTACAGAATTTCCTCTTTTATAACATCAGGCAGTATTTCTGTCCTGCTGGAAACGTCTTTATATGATAGATTTGTCGCTGGTTGACATGGCCAGCGCGAGGGAGATTTCCACTTGTGACTTCTTTGCCTCTAGACAAACTATCACTGTGTATCTTGTTGGCAGGTCCAAAGAGACACGATGATCCATTGTTTCTATTTGATAAATGATTAGCTACTCTGTGTCACACAGGTCAACTTATGTGGCGTAATTGCAGTGGCCCGAAAGCGTTATTTTTTAATTATTCTGACAGAAAGCGTTTTAATATTTTTACTTTTGGTGTTAATGTGGTATCGAGAAGAACTTTGGGACCCTTTTATCAAGTTCGGTTCTGATTAGTGTAACGAGAGCAGTTCGTACATAATAATTCAATTATTTATGGCCACCACTGTACTAATACCCACGTGTGTATGGTCTGCGTCACCCTTCAAGTAAATCGCTGGTTAACCTATGTTTAAAATATTTTCGCTTAGTAGCCTGTCAATAAGGTTCAATTTATTTGATAAAAATATAAATTGCTAATCAGTGAGCATTATTTGTAATTTTATGTGTAACTGTTTGTGTTTAACATAAATTTAGCTTTGAATCATAAATGTAGCTGCAGCAGTAAGGAAGTGGGTGCGGGCGCAATACGATCCAATTAATTCTTAAGATGTGAATTGTAACATTTAAACGAAAGGGAAAGTTGTAAAATCCGACAATGAACAACAGAGCTATTACTAAGAACACATATGTATAAATTTATATTTTTTTCAGTCGTTTTGTATTTTTATTTAATTAATTTAATTAAACTCTGAATATATGGAATGTATATAAAGATAGTTCTCAAAAACTCAGCTGTACATGATAGACGTTAGGCAAGCAGGGGGATATGCCCCACAAAAAATTCATATTTATTTTGTTTTATATGCCCTTCCCAATTCCAGTTAAAATTTTTCTCATTATCCTAAAACCAAGGCCAGGCCAACGAGAGACAGGCCAGGGTATTCAAAAGTCAACTGATCATCGGGGTGCGAGCAACAATCCAACCTTTGTTGTTTCCAACAAACGAAAAAACTTTGATTATTAAAATCCAAGATGGAGGCAATGAAGGTTACATAGTTGTTCGGACCCCGATGATCAAGGTAACTTTTGAGTTCTCTGGCTGTCTCTCGTTGGCCTCGCTTAAAACCACGGTTTAGAATATTCTATTGTTAAAAAGTGGTATATGACAAAGCTCAGCGGCGGCGGATGGTAGCATTGCAAGCACATTGTAGAGAATGCCTACTTTGCTGCAATGTTCGTAACGATTATTGCTGAATCCTCAATTTGTATAAGTAGCAGGAATATAAGAGTGCTAAGTTTAAATTCAAAGGTAAAAATCACTGATACCAGAACGAAAAAATTACAGTTATAGATGGTGATTACAAAAGAACTTTACACTTTTAAAAATTTATTACATCAAAGCTATTCAGAATATAGACACACCACATACGGATTCTTAAAGAAAAACTCTTGAATTTTATTGTGGCGCAGTTAAAGATGTTCAATATGCCCCCCTGTAGTCGAATTTGTCCCAAACCCGCAATAATATGTCTCCATCAACCCCACGTATCGCTACTGTAATGCGTTCTTTCAGCTCGTCTAGGTCACGGGGAAGGGGTAAGGTGAAGACCTTGTATTTGAAGCGGTAGATTATTCTAAAGGTTGACTGGTCGAGCGAACAATAACCTGAAACTTGCTAAGTGGCCACCGTGGGGCCCCGACCTCACAACTTGTGTTTTCTTTTTATGGGTGCGTGTAAAGGACAAGGTCTTCACCCTACCCCTTTCCCGTGACCTAGACGAGCTGAAAGAATGCATTACAGTAGCGATACGTGGGATTGATAGAGACATGTTAATGCGGATTTGGGACAAATTCGACTACCGCATTAATGTATGCCGTGTCAGGACAGGGGGGCATATTGAACATCTTTAACTGCGTCACAATAAACTTCAAGAGTTTTTTCTTTAAGAATCCGTATGTGGTGTATCTAAATTCAACATCTCTAATAAAGTTGAAGTTATTTAATTTGTAACTGTCACATGTATTTAGACTAAAATTTGGAGTAGCGCAGTGGAAATAAAATAGCATGTAACAGCACACAAAATAGAGTAAATAAAGGATAAAGTTTATTGTAAATAAAGTAAAAGTAGCAAAAGATAATGAGGAGTCAAATGGGCACCTCCTTGCGAAAATAAATTATGAATACTAATCACAAAAATGCAATTAAATAACGGTTCAAGATAAGAATGAACAGGTTGACCTTACCTGCACCTCAGTGCAAGATAAACCTAAACTTAAAGATTAATCTTGTAAATAAGCCAAACCTTCAAGGCACACTTAACCTAGCAGTAAATTACATCATAGGCTTAAACGTAAGCCCTTACATTACAATTCAGTCAGATAACCAAAACAAAGCTTATAAGCTAAACAAAAGCACACAAAGCTTAAAGTATAAATGACCTCAAAAGGAATTACTGCTATACAGCAAATTAGGCAGCTGAAGCTGCTGATGTTGAAGCTGAGGCTACTTGTGTAGCCACAGAGGGCACCTTAAAATATCTTATTTACAGGTACCTGGCGCACATGCAACAGTTAAGTGAACAGGCAGCCCTTAAGGGCTAAGCCGCCTGTTTAAACGCCACATAAAGCAAACAACTCGCGATCCGGCGAGGCAATCACAATGACGACGGAAAAAGGAAATAAAAGGCCTGGTTGTTTTCCTCAACCGTACAAAGTCGCTTGGACGACGAATAAAGACGACGGAACCTCAACCGACCTAGTCTATTCCACTCCATCAAAAGGAAAGAACGTAAATGGTAAGCCGCCCTTTCCCAAACAACAGACGGTGGGCAGTCAGATCCATAACATCTGGCAACTCTTGCCGACCACAACTGTTTATTTAAAAACACAATTAGAATGGCCAGGTCAGTTTTGAAAGCCTTCCCGGATTGCTCGTCAAACAGACAGCGCACCGACTGATAAGTAAGACCTGTCAGCCCGTAATGCTGTCTGAGCCGAGCCCAGATGGCTTGCACGAGTGGACACTCAAAAAATAAATGCGGAATAGTCTCCACTAACCCGCAACCAGGACATGCGTCTGACGTTACAACATTCCACGTTCGAAGGCGCTGCAAAGAGGGAAACCCGTGGTGCAACAACCTCCACTGGTAATCAAAAACATTGCTTTCGAAGGTTAAGAGTTTTAATATCTTCAAAATAGATGCCCAAGGGTAATCAGGATGCAGTCTAACCACATCCGTAGTCAAATCCAGAGCAGAATTTCTGAAAAACCAAGCCTCCTTCAAGAGCCCAACAGAAACAAAACTGAGACCACGCAGTACAGAAACGAAGGGGTGAAAATCAGTTTGCAAATCACGATAAAATTTCGGTTCCCGGCACTGTACAATCACCGGCAATAGAGATGATATAGGCAAACCATTGGCTTTGAAAAATAGCCGAAGATGAACAAAAACGAAATTCGCCCACATGGGAGGCGGAATCAAAAATACCCAAATCAATGCTGCCATTCTGGCCGCTACAAGACGCTGACGAATGATCG
>JAHWFO010001990.1:0-36110 GCA_023313115.1 Rhysida immarginata
CGAGCATGACACACGAGGTTCCTGGTTCGAATCCAGGTCGCAGAATTTTTCCTTCCTTTTTTTCAATAATATTTTTACCTGATGTTTGGATAATTAGCTCCAGTTTATATTCTTTATTTTTTATGTGTTCATCAAACTTTCTGATGGTTGGATAGGAGAAATTCCGATCTGTGAACCGAGTGCCCGCCTCCCATTGGGCTTTCTATCTTTAAGACGCTTAATGACAGTATGGCTGTACAAGTTCATGCGATAGCCCAATTGGTTAAGGCGTCGAGCATGATAACCGAGGTTTTTGGTTCGAATCCAGGTCGCAGAATTTTTCCTTCCATTTTTTTTCAATAATATCTTTACCAGTTAATGTATTTGACAATGAATTTTTTATCAACTGTCAAGTGCAATGTTTTAAAATCTGTTTGTTGTATTTATTTAAAGCTTAGGCGACTACTGGATTAGCTTAAATGACAGATTAGAGGAAGGGAAATGGGTCCATGGAGACAATACTTCTATTAAAGGATTCCAAAAGTGGGCGCCAGGAGAACCAAACAATGGCAATATTAATTATCAACAACACTGCGGGCATTTGTGGCGAGTACAAAATTTTAAATGGGACGACGATGGATGCTCTAAAGAAAAATATTTTATTTGTCAATATAAAGGTAAGAGAGAAATGGTGATAATCCGTGGTTAACATATTTATTGTGGAAAATTGGTTCATATGTTTTATTTCATTTTACTCTATTCTAGCATTTTAAAGCATAAGACATTGAACATATAATTAAAATGTTGTGTTAGAATAAAATTAAACAGACATTTGAAAATTTAAATTGAAAAAAACGGTTTTATTCAGTACAAAGCAATAATAGATTTTTTAATAATACAATAGACTCATGTTTGGAGATACGACCGTTTCAGTGCATAGAACGAACACAGTCTGGAATCCCTTTCTGATTTGCGTTCCGCATTCTTTAATCTGAAAAGGTGACCACCGCAATTACCGTATTTGATAGCATATACAGGGTGTTTACAAATGGTCGCAACATTTGTGTGGATTTCTTGTTGTCACTATGTTACCATTCTGGTGATTAAATCTGACTTTACAAGGCCAGCCTAAACTAAAGGGACAAACTGTGAAAGCTGGTTCTCCACCTAAAACAAGTAAAACAGATCATATAAACATTCCAGTAAAAAGACACAAAACCAGACTACAATGGAAAAATATATAATGAAGAGTATCTATTGGTAGTAGTTCGAACAATACCACAATGTGGTAATCTCCGCAAGTTAGCGTAAATGTTAAAAATGTCCTCCGCCTGCGTCAACGTACGTATGGACACGAAAAACCATGGGCCGTCGCACCCTTTCATAGACCCCATCCCACATTTCCGCTGGTCTTTGCCTACGCAAAGGCTTTACAGATAGAAATTCAGCGGAATTAAATCGGGCGACCGTGCGTCCATGGAATTGTCGCGATAGATGTTAGTGAGCGTCCACGAACACTATTGCTGAAATGTGCATGAGCACCATCATGAATAAACCACATTAAAACCAAATAATTATTTTTGTGGATCTTACTAATGAACAGATTAAAAGCACACCACTCTTTATCCACAACTAAAACAGGCACAAAACAGGAAATAAAACAAAAGGAATGAAAAAACAACAATAGAACCTGTAAACGTCTTTCGAAAGCTTTGCTTTCTTCTTCAGCAGACAAGGAGAACCTCAGGAGATTTCTTGAGAGAACTGACTTGTTTATTCGACAATCGACAATCGAACAGTGTAGTGTATCAGTATTCGTGTGGAACTTGAAGCATAGCTTCCATAATCTCACCCTTCATAATCATATTCCAAAGAAGATACACTGAACAAGAAAAAAAGCCTGATGTACCCACAAAGGTCATTCAAAGTATGAAAGAAGAAAATTGCCTCTTCTGGGTGGAGGGAAATTAGATTGACGATTGTCTGAACTAGGAGTATATCACGTAGTAAGTCACAAACAATGAAACCCAGTAATCTGGGAAGACGACATTGTTAATGTCATCAAAATTGACATCAGGGATATGTCTTGGTTTACGATACCTTTTTCTATGTAGAGAATGTTTTAGAATGACAGAGACTAGATCATAATCATGATTTACCATAATAGGCAGCACGGTTTTCATGAGCTGTTGAACATTATGAATGGAATAATTGCGAGTATGAGGTTCCGAGAAACATTCTTCAGAGAATACTATCGACGCTCGTAGCTCCTCACCTCGCCGATATATTGATATATTGTCCCGCGCGGAAAATTGGGACGAGGCAAAAGCAATCCTACGCAAACACTTCCCAAGCAAAATAACCGATACTGAAAGGAGGAAAGCATTGTATGAACGAACGCAAATGGCACATGACAGCTTTCTGGACTACTACATGGATTTGCATATGTTAAACCGGTTAATCGAGCCTTCACTTCCAAGGACCGAAATTGTCAGGATCGCCGAAGATAATATGCGATCTGAGATCAAACGGATGTTAAATGTAAATAATAAAAGCGCAGAGAGCGCCCTGCTCCGTGAGTGCTTGGACGTAGAGCAGTACTTACAAGGTTTGAAGAAATCTGGGATAACCACGGCTGACGGTGACACCAGTCATAACGCGCTCTGCGGGCGGAGTGCGCAGAACCCTATGGTCGCTAAGCAGACCCAGGAGGCACAACAACATATTGGACTCCGCATTTTAAAACAGAACCAGCCTGAATGTGATGTGGGGAAATTACATCCGCCCATAGGTGAAGATTCTGCCGTATCAAATTCAGGAAGAGATATCAAGAGAGGATGCAGACCCAGCAATAATGGAATCTATCAAGCGCCGTCGACTTGGGATCATGAGGTGTTTGGACGTCGTCATGTCGAATTGACGACCGCCCATAAGGGGTTGATGTTTGTTGAGTTTCAGGCTGGAAGATGAAGTGGTTCCCTTTATAGTTGACACTGGATAAGAAATCTCACTGATCAATGGTTCTGTAGCCGAGAGACAATCCACCAAAGCAAGAAAGATAGAAGCACCCAAAACTATCATTGTGGCGAATGGCGATTCCCGAACATTGCATGAGGCACTAGAGTATATATGTATATATATGTATGTATATTTGTTTGTCTCTTATACAAATTTACAGTTTTATTCCGATCTCGATAAACTTGTGCACACTTCATCTTCAAAGCAAGAGGAAGAGCACTGTCTACCTAAAATTTCTCAAAAAAATTTAATATAGAGTTAATTAATGAGTCAAATTAATTGCGCAGTTTTTTTTTTCTTTCAATAAGAGCTTTGTTTTTGAGCTCAAGAATGTCTTTCCACTTTGACTATCTATCGCTCTTTCATTCCTTTTTTATTGTTGGGGCTGTTTTATGTGCATAGAGCTCAAGAATCTCTTTCCACTTTCACTCTCTATCACTCCTTCATTCTTTTTCATTGTAAGGACTGTTCCATCTGCTTAATAAAAGGGGGAGGGTATGAGCGGATGCTGAGCGGGACAAGAGTGAAAAACAAAAAAGAATAGGGACAGCAATCAACGTGAGCAGAAGCAGTAATTTATCTCTGCTAATTTACATGCAACAATGTGAATTTTTGGGATTGATCTTAGAGTTAGTGCTAAAAAGTAACCCTCAACACGATGGCTGAATGATTAAGATCAACATTCATGTTTGGCTAATTAATGCTAGGCCTATTGTTTAAAATGCATATCTTCTTCAAATAAATGTTTATATGTGGCATACCTTCTTCAAATGTGGCCGGCTAGGTGGCCGAGAGAGCTAGGGCGTAGGCTTTCTAGTTCTCGAGTCCGTCTGGCCGCGGGTTCGAATCCCGCCGTGGGCATGGATGTTTGTGTTTGTCCTGGGCTGCGTAAGGTTATAACTTGTGTAAAAGGCGCAAAATGACCTTTGTAGTCGACGCCAAAATTTCTAGAACCCCCCCCCCTTTCAAATGTGCATTTAGCATAATAGAAATTGATGATATTCATAACCTTTTTGCTCATCTAAAATAAAATTACTAATTTTTAATTAATTTATTTTAAAATAATTTTACGCGTTATGGATTATAGATTCGGATTTATTTTGAAAAAGTAATTTCTATTTCGTGTTATGAATCGTTTTCCTAATTCGACAAATACACGTAGTTTTAAATTTACGACCAGCCTCTACTTCAAATGGTATCTATCTATAAATCAAAATATACAATAATATATCATTTTAATAAATAAATAAATAAATAAATAAATAAATAAATAAATAATAATAATAATAATAAAGGGCCGACAAACTTTTCATAATTAATCCTAATTTCGCTTCGTAAAGTCAGAGTAAACCTTGGGTTTCCTAATATGCAACTTTGCTTTTAATTGTAGTTTTTTCATTTAAATGTTTTACTTCTTATTTTATTACACAGCGTATATATATTTCTTGAATTATTTGCATGTATAATAAACTAACTATTAAGTAATTTTGTTTTATTGCAATTTCTTATCGTTCTAAAGCGTTTGGGAAAAAATAAAAAGTTAATGCAGGATTTTTGAATCTCGAATTGGTACTTTTAATTGCAGCACACCAAAGAGGTTTTCTTTTTTTTGTTGTTGTATTATCCATTGTTTAAAAAACAATAAGAAAAATTTGAATTTTCTGGAGTAAAACTTTTATTTTGCAGGCTAACAAGTATTTTTATTTAAAAATGACCTTTGGAGCACTTACTAAAGTGAAGCGTTGAAGAGAAGTGTCACGGTCAGAAATCTGGCGCAGTGGAATTTTAACTAATAAGACACTCATTGTAGTAGCGTACGTGTAAATTTATAGATTAGTTTTATTTGGACACTAATCATGAATAAATAAAGCATTATCTAAAGAAAGAACTAGGAAAAGAACGCTTTGGAATTATAAAAGTAATTGCCCATAAATAAATTACAATAACATCCTTTTATTCCAAAGACCGGATTTCAACGTGCGACAAAAATCATAAATTACAACGACGCTACAATTTGTAGGCACGTTTCAAAGCGTAAATTTACTAAACCTAACTGTTGAATAGCTGTGCGATAAACAGCTCGGCATTAACGCTACGAGAAAAGAAGCTTAAACTAAAGATGAAAAATAGTTCACAAATAAATATCAATTACTTATACTATTGACAATTCATCCTTTTCTTGAAAGGGTAACAAGGGCCACTCATTGGCAACGTGCGATAAAAATTCCTGCACGCATTACAATTACAAAAAGCTACATACGCACAATTAAAGGATAAATATTTAGCAAAATATATACACCAAACAAACTTGGCTTGAAAGCAATACAGGCCGCAGAGAATTAAAGGTAAACTCTAAAACCTGTTTCAAAAATGGATGTCGGCTTAACAAAGCAACCTTAAGCCTAGAACAATAGAACATTCAATTATTTGGTTAAACGACACAGTCTATGTGCTCAAAAGTTCGTGTTCCAATGTCCTTCGCATTAGACCACCTGAATTCCAAAAACTCTGATTGAAATATCGTACATGACTATGTGACTCGCACCACGTAGCGTTGGCAAAAAGAGAGTCCAAAAAGTCAGAATTAAAACTTAACATGAATAATTCGTTGAATGAAGATTAGCTAATAGCTTCAAACACCATAGCCGGGTAAAGACTTTCTCTAAGACTAGAAAGTAAAGAAAACGAAGAACGCTAGTTAAAATGACAAACGCTACTTCGTAAATGTTCACAAAAACTTGAATGGGAGAAATAGCACCAACAGAGTCAGAGTTGCCATGCTAGTAAAAAAAAAAAAATGCTTAAGATCAAAAACCCCGGGAGAATTCACGCTGACAAATACAATTGAGTAACTCGTATTTCAAGATGAATTTAACGGCGCTTGAAATAGCTGCCGCCTCTTTCAATTACTCTCCCAACTCCGTCCCGTAAATAAGCATAGATGCTTGAAGGACAAATACCTGCTACTTTGTATTTTGTCAGTTCCAGTATGTTTAGACCTTCTTCGATGTGGCTCCGCTCTGTCCATGTACCTAATTCAATCCTCGTCAAATTGCAACAGTGGCTGGTTCGTATCGTGGACGGAAACATAAACGAAGCATTCAATATGCATTCGGCCGTGTGCGCTCGGGAATCTTTAGCCGGGTCGCCGCCGCTCGCTGTAAGCTGCTCGAGCCGTATCCGCTTCGCTGAGCTCTCGGCTCTCGCCGTGTGTTCGGTCCAACTCCGTCTCCCCCAACGTTCGTAGCCGTCGAATTCCCTTTAATGCCTCGGGAACGATGCCATGGGCGTTGGCTACTGCTCTTCCAAACGCTACGCTCCTTACCGTCCGTCTCAACCGTTGACTTGCATCTCCTTCTCCTCTTCAACTCCCGCGCCGAAGCTCCGCCGCGAAGCCTATCGGGAACTTTCGGTTTCGGACTTCTACGGCGCTTCGACTTCCATTTTTGTAACAAGAAGTAAGAGATCGCATATCCACAATAGAGTTTATTTATTTATTCTGGATATGCGAGCTCTTGCTTCGCTTCAGCTCCTCATTTAATACAGAGTTGTTTACAGATTTGCTTTGGAAACGATACATGGTCCCATGGGACCATGACGTTGGCGGTTTCCCATTTAGGCTCCTGTCGCATCTCTGTATTTCTTACTATGCTACTATACATCTGGTTGAAATCAAAGTACTGTATACAATTTCTGTTATTCATATATTTTTAAAGAGTTTGTTAGTAGTTCGTAGTTTATAAAATACCGCCTAAAAACCGTAAGGCTATTGACCAAGTGAATCCAAAAGCAAAGAAAAAAAAATTAATACGGAATGCGGAATCGGTCGAGGCACGGGAGCACAGACTTGCGAGTCAGCGGGAAATAGCACGTGCTTCACGAATCACAAAGACGACAGAACAGCGTGAGGCTCGACGCAGTGATATGCGGAATAGAGCGACAACATCAAGAGCTGCAGAGATGGCAGACGAATAAATCAGTCACAGCTTGCGCTGCATGCGGCCGAGAATACAAAATGATGGGTGGGTTCTGCAGTGGGTTCTCCCTGGACTTCCACAAAGGTGTGAAGTGGAAGACGCTGCTAAAGGTATCCTACGACTTCCACATCGCTGGAAACGGATTATTCACAATGCTGGTAACTACATTGAAGGACAGTAAAACTTCGAACCAGCTATTTCTTTTGCATCAGCTGTAAAAAACAGTTGCCAATTAAAGTTCCAACCCTCGTACTTACTGTTCAGATATTGCAAAATTTCATCAAACAAATACCCCGAGCAACGCCGGGTAAATCAGCTAGTATACTATAAAACGTCATTTAGGGTGTGTCTAAAAAGTCCGACCGGTCGAAGCCCGTCACAAAGCTCGTTTTGGAGCCACCAGTGACTGACTCGAAAATTTGACTACCGGTATGTCCGATCGAGGAGGGAACGATGCAGGTATACGTAGCTGGCTTTATTCATTTTAAATTTTTATGAAAACTCTCATCGCGACCGGTCGTTACTTTATGAATCGAGGTTCATCCGAAGCGGGAGAAAATTTAAAATGAATAAAGCCAGCTACGTATGCCTGCATCGTTCCAAATTTAAAATTTCGAGTCAGTCACTGGTGGCTCCAAAACGAGCTTTGTGACCGAGTCGGACTTTATAGACACACCCTAAATAATATACTATGAACCTCATTTAATAGTGCAGTACAAAACATCATTTAATAATTTTGTTTCATCCCTGACCGCCAGATGTCAACGTGATCGTTGGTATCACAGATTTAGCATTGTTAAAAGGCGAAATGTCATATCTCGTGGTATTGAAGAGACCTGGTCTCTAAGGGAATTTCCTTTCGGCCTAAGGGAATTTTTGAAAAACGACATTGGGTGTATTATCGGACTGGAATATTTAAACACATCCTGCGTTTATCAACACCAGGAAGATATTCTGTGGTAAGCTAAAAACTCTTTGCTACCTTTTCGATTTTCGTCGCCGAATAGACTTCGTAATTTACGTCGTGGTAACCTAGGTTTTCAGCTTGCGTTTGCAATTACGCGATGGAATATCCTAGAGCATACCCATATAGTCCTGACATGGCACCGTGCGAATTTCACGTTTTCGGACCGTTGAAACGACATTTGAAAGGACGACGATAATGAACAAAAAAAAATGTCTATCCATATCCGATTCGAACTCTGCTATTCGAGGCAGTAGGCAGAGACTTTAACGATACTGCTGTCAGACGCTGTTGCTTATTATTGTCAGCAACAGGAGGTCACGTCTTAGCAGAGCAACTATAATCAAGGTGTGTTAGTTTGCTGTGTATGTAAATGTTTTATGACTTGTTTTAATAATTAAATATATGTGCCTTGAGACTAGGAGCTGATATTAGTGTTCTACCGATTGGTTAATTCTTTCGCTCCAGATGGTGCTATGCTTATGAATTATTTGTGCCATCGTAGATTCTTATCCAAGCATTTATTCGTCAATGTGGCAGTGGCATTTGTGAAAGTTTGAGCTACAAGTCTGCTCATTTTTTCAATGCCTACCAGTTCTTTAAGTGCTACGTTGAATAAGCTATTCAAGTGTTTACAGTGCTGGTGTTTGTTCATGTTCAAATTTCTTCGTAAAGAAGTTTGTTTTGTGCTCTATAAAGTTTAATATCTCCTGGGTGTAAATTTAAAAGTAATTTCACGTCTAGGATTGATGTGTCAGCCCATTTCTAACGTTAACTGTATATGTATCAATTGCTACAAAAAATGAGTGCGCTTAAGACCACATGACCGAAGTGAAAACTTTTATGGCGACTGTAATCGATTCTAAGTAATGTATAGGTGAATGATATAAATATTATTATGGATGTTATTACTTGAACGAATCAGGAACAAGCCATAAATTAATATTATATTGTATAAAACCATTTATTTTCCTTCGTTTTCTCATTAGCTCTTCACTTATACTACACAGGGTGTTTTTGAAAAGGAAGTCGTGAGATATCTAGCGATTTCTGCTCCTTAAAATAAACACAAATTTCCTCATACGTTTTGTCGAAATTGCATTCCTTATATGAGTAAACAGCTCGTGAAGTTTGGTTAAACTCCGCACATAACGTAAACAAAAGTGCATGGATGACGTTAGTAAATCATACAGATCGTTGAACAGTCGCTAGTATGAATGTGCATCGTACCGCAAAAAGCAATCCAGCCAACAAGAAATGGAAACTGGTTTAAGGAGACTTTAATACTGTATTACTCGATCATTTATCCACTTGCACGTCTTTCTAATTTGTTGACAAGTTCATTTCTGAGGTCTAGTAAATACGAATCTTTCAGTGGGCTGTGAGAAATGTCCAGTTTACTGGACGGGAATTTCGCAGAAACCTATTAATAGAACACGTGGTGGTATTTAGTTTTTTTTCCATGTGCTTTTGTTTACGTTATCGGAAGACTTTAACCAAACTTTAAGAGCTGTTTACTACTTTAAGAAAAGCAAATTCGACAAAACGAAAGAGAAAACATGTGTTTATTTTAGGGTGCAGAATATCACTAGGTATCTCATTACATCCGTGCTTCGGAGGGCACGTTAAGCCGTCGGTCCCGACTGCTACTGTCATTTCGTAGCAGTCGTTATTAAATGGGATGGCGCAAAACTCCCTCGTAGGAGTAGGTGCCGCAGATTATCGCTTGCGATAGTCTACCCTCTGTACTAGATCTCATTACGTCCTTTTCAAAAGCATCCAGTAGATCACTTCTAGATTACATACAATATACATGTATTAGAATTGAAAAGCCCAATGATACTGTAATGAAACCATTAATGATATCATTCCAACACGTACTACTAAACAAATATAGAGTATTATTAATTACTCGCTATATTCACTCATGACACATTGTTACGAGTTTTTGGTATATTACATGCCATATGTTAGCAGTGAAAGTTACAACAGTACCATAGGGTGCCATATGGTACTATTAAGGCACGTGCTACTATACGAATTCCAACTATCATTATTTACTCTTTATATTCAGTCATGACACGTTGTTACGAGTTGTTTGATATACAGGGTGATTCAGTCAATTTCTGACCATTTCAGTACTATGATTTATTGATCCATTAATGTTTACAAACTTAGCATTTCAGTATGATATTTTAGGCAGTTCGGAGTTTATATTCCCGTGGAAAAGTCTTGATGATATGCTCAATGTGGCCACCACGAACGTTTTGAACTGCTCGCAGCCGAATGGTGAAGTTGTTCATAACTCTATCGAGGATTTCTGCATCCACAAGGGTGCAGCAGTCGACGATGATTTGTCGCAGCTGGTCTAGGGTTCTTGGTGCTGTAGTGAACACACTGTCTTTATGGAACCCCCAGAGATAAAAATCACATGGGTTTAGGTCAGGACTCGTAGGGGGCCAAAGAAAGCCACCCCCGAATCGATCTGGAAACCTGTTTGAAATGACACGATTTCCGAATTTCTGATTGAGAAAGTCTAGCACTTCATTAGTGGTGTGAGGCCTAGCCCCATCCTGTTGAAACCATTGATGTCGAAGCGGTATACGTCTCCTTCGCAGCTCGGGGATGAAGAAGGTTCCCAACATGATAAGATAAGCCTGTAACGTTACGGTGCCCTCAAAAAAGAACGGACCAATGATGCCTCTTTTGGAAATCGCGCACCAAGCCATAACCTTTCGTGGATGAAGAGGTGACTTATGGATCTCATGAGGATGCTGGGAACCCCAAAAACGAACGTTGTGTTTATTAACGTCACCTGACAGATGGAAGAAGGCGTCATCTGACACCCACAGGCTGTCCACAATGTCCTGATTGGCTTCCATTTCTGCTCCAAACTCCATCGCAAATTGTTGTCGCTTCTGTCTTCCGGTGTCTGTTAACTCCTGATAAACATGAATCTTATACGGGAACAGGTGTAAATCCTTTCACAAAATTCGCCACGTCATGGTATACGACAGCCCTTCTTCAATGGATAGGCAGCGAACAGATTTTTTGGTAGGGGAATCGACCAACCTTGTGCGAACATTTTCGACAACTTCGGCGGTTCGAACACGAGCTTCTCTCCCGCCTTTTTTCTTGCCTTTAACACATATAGTGGCACGAAATTGCTTGACAAAATTCATGATTGCTTGCCTGCCTGGTGCGTCTCGACACTTATACTCCTTTCGGAACTTTCTTTGCACGGTTACAGGTGATTTTGTCTCGAAATACCATTCGACAACCTTGCATTTCTGCTCTGTTGATAAAGCGGGCGACATTTTTCAACAATGCGATTTTCATGCAGCGCCGTTGCAACAATACAAACTCCAGCTATTTAGGAATTCGATATGGCGCTCATATTCTTTCAATTGTTTATCCCTAATGCACGTCATTCGAGTGAAATGGTCAGAAATTGACTGAATCACCCTGTATTACATGCCATATCTCAACATTGAAAGTTACAACAGTACCATAGGGTGCCATATGTTGCCGTTAAGGCACGTGCTACTAAAACAATTCCCTGTATCATTATTTACGCGTTATATTCATTTGAGACATCCTTACACCTACGCGTATCACTAGACCAATATCTGCTATCGCTAGTTACTCTTATATATTCATTGTTGACACGTCGTGACGAATTGTTTGATATACGTATTACATGGCATATCTGGTTATAAGAAAATTTTTAAGGGGTATTATAATTGTGCCATTAGAGCACGTACCTATTCACGGTATCTCACATTCGATTTTGTTCGTGCTCTGTCCTATATTAATGTTTTGGTGAAAACAGTGTGTGTTAAAATTAATTCGTTTTCAAGTTATCATACAAAATGATAAGCACCCTACTAATAAAGAAATCCGAGTTTTTCCGTGTTCTACCGAAAAACGTTTCACTTCCGAGCGTGACGGATCAGGTACTTTCACTCTCCAGCAAAATTTTGTATGCCGTGCGCATATAGAAGTTTTCACTTCAAAAATATTGTAGTATCAGTTTGGCATTAAATTTTCTTTTGAAATTAAACATATCCTGTCATTATCCCTTGCTTCTGTGCATTTACAATTAACACTTCCACTGTGCACGTGACACTAAATCTCAATAACTGATGCACATTAACAAATTTTTAGAAATAATCTCAGCTTTAAAGGTAAACTCCACGGAAAAAAATCGACTTTATTTTTTTTGTGTCATAACATTAATCCAGGTTAATAGAGTATATATCATTCAAAATTTTTCGATTTTTCCTAATATTTTATAAAGAAAAATGCCTCGGAAAATTGAAAATTTGCGTGGGATCTTCCATTCCCTTCTCCAGACAGCACGACGGAACAAACCGCCAACTTCCTGCCGCGAGAACCTCGGGGAATTTCGTCGCCGAGATTCTAGTTCCTTTCAACGATGCTACATATCGTTAAGATTTTGCTAACCTGTTTTATGTCGGAATGCCTTCACTTTGTTCTCTGTTTGGATGTGTAAATAGACAGTCGGATAGAAATTTCACGTTTCATAGATTTCCACAATCAGAAGCGATTAAAAAACAGTGGATTAATTTTTGACAGCGAGGGAACTGCTATCCAACTCCAAACAGCATCGTGTGTTCAGCTCATTTTGAAACGTCTTGCTTTGTCTACGCATCCGCCGTTATAAATTCAGTAACAATTCAAACAAGAAATTCGCTGAAACTAGATCACGTTTTAGGTGGAACTAGATGCTCTTTCTACTCTAAACGGGCCTGGCGTTCTTCAAGAACAACGACCGCAACAGCATGTTTTAAACACCGAAGGAATGAGGTAGGCCTATCTGCACACGCCGACGCGGCAAGCAGAAGATTCCGTTTCACGGTTGCATAGGGCTGTATATCGCAGAAGTTTCCGTAGCATTTAATTCTGCTAACAGCCCTTGTACATCGCTGTCACTGTTATCAAAATCGCTATCGTCACTGTCGATCTTGTTTTCATATACGTAGTCCATTGTAGGCCTAGACCACTGCGATATAGGCCTAGACAATTTACTGATAGCGATGCCTGCACTGTCCTGACAATTTACTGATAGCGGCGCCTGCGATAGCGTCCAATGTATAAAGTCACGATTTCGAAACTCCTTCGCACCTCTCGGCAACTTCTGACGTCACAGGTCCCGAAACGTGGCGTCAGTGTCGATCGGGGGGGGGGGGGAGAAAATGAAAGTTTTTATATATATTTTATCAATTTTTTGTTCGAATTGAAAATTTTTATACATGCTACGTTATTATTGAGACCATCTTTCATTTTAAACAAAGTTGTTTTGAGTGTGGAGTTTAACTTTAAATAAATTTCTAATTTGGAATTTGTGGTTATATTCAGTGATCCTTTATGTATACACTGACGAGCCACTACATTATGACCATCTCCAACGTAGAGTAATAAGCTCGTCTTGAGACAAATGTACGGCGCAACGGCGGCTCATATCGCCTTATACAGGGTATATCTGAACGGTCTGTACAAACTTACAGCATGAGTTCCTCATAGCCAGAGAAGCAATAAATGTCCCATGAATATAGGGTTACAAACGCTTCCTTCTGGAGATACAACCGTGCGACTTTGTCCTACACGTCAACTGAACACGTTCGCCGGATATGAATCCCTTAGACTTTCTGTGTGGGGCCACTTGAAAACCATTGTTTATTCCACCCCCGTACCACATGTTGATACTCTTCACCAGCGGATCATGGATAATTGCGATGTCATCCGTAAACACCCAGCATTTTTCAACGGGTTCGCCAGTCAATGCAACGACATGTGCAGACCTGCGTGAAATCTAACGGAGGTCATTTCGAGTATGCACGTCTGGACTATTCTGTTACTGTACAAGCCGGAAACAAACCTTGTTTGCAACGCTGAACGGATTTGATGTGACAATTGCGCCAGCCATTGTAGGACAATGTCGGTTTCATCTCCAGAAGTAAGCGTTTGTGACTCAATGTTCATGGGACATACATGTATATTGCTTCTCTGGCTACAAGGAACTCATGCTGTATGTTTGTACAGATCGTTCAGATACATCCTGTCAGTGAACCGAGTTTCTGAATGTAGAGTGTGCGGTTTTACCTTGGGAAAAGCAGATTTATCGGACTTCGACAAAGGGCAAATCGTGATGGCCAGGCGCCTTGGAATGTCGATCTCGGAAATGGCACCTTTGTGGGCTGTTCACGTTCAATCATTGTGAGTACTTATCAAAAGTGGTGTACAGATGCAGAAACGATGAGTCACTGTCCACAGTGCATTGATTCCAGAGGGAGTGAAGACTGGTACGAAATGTTCGCTATGAATGAAGGACTACAGTGGCCCAAATCACCAGCAGCTACAACATTAGTGACCCAGACAAAGTGTTTCAGCGCACAGTTCGGCATTGCATTCTGCATAGCCTTCACCTCAGGCGAGTCCTTGCCGTTACGGAGCACAGCAATTGGACTATAGAGGATTGGAAGAAAGTCTCCTGGTCCAGCGAGTCACATTTTCTGGTCCATCACGTGGACAGTTGAGCATGGATACGCTGATTTCCAACAGAAACTGTGACACCCGAATGCACAGTTGGACGGACACAACATTTCAATGAATAGGAACTGGAGGACCAGCTGATAAGCGCCTGTTACCAGGTTCCACAGACTACCTACCACCGCCTGCATATCCGTGATTTTGCCGAAAGTTGGTCTTTTTTCGTATTAAGCAGGCTGTCATAGTGTGATGGCTCCTCAGTGTATATTATTTACAATTAGAGCCTAATCAACAAAACTGCTCTTGTTAAGGTAAAAAAATTACATTTCTCGTCGAAATGACGAATCGTTAGCTTTTCTGCACTATCGGGGAAAGTCAGCTATACAGAGTTAATTAAAATAAATACATTTTTTATTATAGTTTATAACTGTTACTGATTTCTTTATATTATTATAATAGGTTTGAATTGCAGGCGGAATTCACTGTCGGTGTTTGGCCAGTATTGTTATGAAATATTCAATGAAAGAAAAACTTTTGAAGACTCTCAAAGTAAATGCCAAGAAAAAGGAGGGACTTTAGCAGATGATAAAAGTGCAGAAATACACCAATATCTGATAAAATTGCTCTATCAAGAAAGGTAATTGAAAGATGTAAACAGAATTTATTTTTGTAATTGTAAATAATTTTACTTCGTTCAACACCATTTAAGGTGCAAAATAAATAAGTGTGACGTTTCACATGTTGTTTTAATGATATCAATTTGGGAAAAGAGATGGTCTTTTAAACAGCAGTAATGGTTATGGGAATTGTTGTCAAGAATACAATTATGAGAAAATTTTTGTAGTTGAAGTGAGCAACTTTGAACAAAATAAAAATTCTAAATGTGGATAATTGATTTAGGGATAGGTTGTGAGCTATTGAGAGGAGAGGTGTTCTAACAGGATGGAACTACTTAATGAATTTCCTTTTGAGAATTCCTCACGATTTCTTCTATGAATTGTTTGATATATAGTAATATTGGATTAAAATAAAAGTAGTTTCTGAGAAAAGTTCAGTTTATATATTAGAATAATGGATTAAATATATTAAAAACACTTTGAGAGTGTGTAAAAGGTGATATGAGAGGGAGGCCGGAAATGGGTCTACTATTTAAGGATAAGTCGACTCGATGAAATCATGAGATTACTAATGAGCGAGTGAGAGGGGGAGGCTGCGTGCTCCCCGCTCTCGAGCGGAAAATTTCGATGGATCCTGGAACTTTGGAGGGGGGTTTAGCTTGATTTGCGGGGCGGCTGTGCAACTTCCACAGTTGGTTAAACTCATCCATAGGCTTCTCCTTCCAAAGTAGTTTCTGTAGTCTCATCAAACAAACAGTAATGGGTGATGTCAGCAGATCATAATAGAGGCATGAATAGTAAGAGCACTAAAGAAGGGTGTGTCAGGTGTCGGCGTTGACCTGGTCAACCTAGGCCAGGTAGATCCCGTCACCCTGAGCACCTCACTCAGACCACTCCATATTCAACTTTTCATCATATAAGACATAGCAAGAAATAAATCTCATCATCTGAAGATTCTATCGGCGGGAATATATGAAGACTAAAAAGTGAGATAAAGGTGAATCCCATTTGCAAGAGGAGATTGTTAAGACAACATAACATGAAGAATCATCTGTTGAACTTGATGGGGATAGTTTGAGCCAGTCATTGGACTTACTCATCAGTCGATCCGGTTTCTCCGAGTGTGTATGTTTGCTCATCAAGAATGTATTGCGATTACTTCGAATAGTGAAAAGTGAATAGTGAAAGTGTTATGGCCTGTTTTAATTTAGTGTTTTAAATCTGGAAGTGGTTCTCAACAATATTGTGATTCATGGATTTAGCAGTACAACACGAAGTTGTAAGTAAGATGTTTATTAGAGTTGTTCATTCTACATATTTATAGAGAGGAGAATTTAGATTATTTAATGACTGAGATTATTGGTGAACTATTAAAGAGAAATGTTCTTGATTACTTAAATAATTCTCAGGGTGGTGGAAGAGTTTAAAATATTTAATGATTTGCAATTTCTTAAAGTGACATTTTTTGATTCATGGATGCAAGTAATTGGATTCGTGTAGGGTTAACTTTCTTCCTTTCTTTTCCATAGGTTAAGTTTTTTTTTTGTATCTCTTTGGTCAAGTTTAACTTAGAATAAAATTTTTAACTTGTTTCGATTCTCAAGTTTGCCTACCTTATTGAATAAATAAGACTTACACTGCCATTTTTTTTATTGGTGATTAAAATGATGAAATTTTGAGCTAGCTATAAATGAATCTGTTGCTAATTTAGTCTTGTGAAATCTTGCTGGTTGAGATGTATAAGGAAGGAGGGGAGGTGACAAGACCATAAGGTCACATTGGCTCCCAACGTGTACAGTAAGTTGTGTTGTGATGAAATAAAATTATCAAGATGTCCAATCACATTGGCGCCCACAACATAGAACAGTCCGAGGTGAAGGGTCACATAAGGATAAAAATTAACGAAGAAATAGTTTTAGAATATTTCGGATAGCAAAAATATTAGGAAAAAGTGCTGAATATTGCTTAGCATTAATATGAGAAGCAATGACCACAATACTGCTAAAAAGCTACGTGATAGCTTCAAAATAATTCCGGAATCGGCGCTTACTGTTGAAAATAGTAATCGTTATAAGGAAATCATAATGCCATAAATTAATGGTGTCTATGACCTTCCAACATGGACTAACGTAAGCAAATAAATTATTTGAGCCGGTAATTCAAAAGGCCAGCTCCTCTCAATTGCGATTTTTTTAAATTTAAATTTTAAAGAACTAAAGAAGAATAAAAGCATCTATTTCAAATAACGAGTAAAGGGCTCAAACATATTTGTAGTAAATTCTCTAATTTCCAACTACTCAAGTTAATTCTACAGGGTGAGTCAAAAGTCCCCAAACTCAAAATTTAAAAAATGTTTGCAGCAAAACCATAAAAGATACCGTAAATACGGTATTTAGCGCCGGACCTGAAATACCGGCCCGCCTGTATTAAGCGCCCGGGGGTCCGCTGAATTTTTGCAAATAAGCGCCGGACCTTCAATAACCGCCCGGGCGCTTATTTTAGTTCATTTCGTGTATTTTTCTTCTCTTGCTGCTTTCTCACGGGAATGTTTGCTCTCCCAAATGCCACTGCTAAACCGGAAATTAGATACCAGCACGATTGTCTTCTAATTTCTTGCTTTTAATTTTGGATTCAGTCAAGCAACATAGCTGATGAAAAATGAAAACTTCAGAGTTATAGCATCAATTTTAATCTCGCAACAGTAAAGTAGGCTGAAAACCATTCTACAGAGGCTACAGCCAAGCAATTTAGCATTGATCCTAACGGGAATGGAAAACACAGTATGATACTTTAGAAAAGATGAAGGAGATGGGCGAGAATTTTGCATAATGGTATCCATCACAGTTGTGCAGAATTATATAAGCGCCGGACCTGTAATACCGGCCCGCCTGCATTAAGCGCCTGGGGGTCTGCTGAATTTTTGCAAATAAGCGCCCGGGCGCTTAATACAGTATTTACGGTATCCCAGTATTGCTTCTTATGGTTGTTGTATGTGACCTTGGAAACGCGTTCCACAAAGTGAGAGTGCCACGTAACATGATGCTGGCGCGAGAAGTGGCGTTATGTCAGTCATGGTTCTCACGCAAGAATAGAGAGTCGCTTGTTAGAAGTTTATTTTTTTGCGGAAAGATTATACCAACGGTGCATACAGAGCTTTCAAAAAAGTTTCCTGATGCTCCTATACCAGGGAAAACAACTGTGTATGATCTTGTATACCGGTTTCACGAGACAGACGGTGTGTATGAAAAGCCTAAATGTGCCCGACTGGTCGTAATAACGACTATGTTTCAGGAGAAAATTCAAGTTTCCCTGCAGCGCTCTCCGCTGAGACCACTTCGGATCGTATTCAGCATGCTAGAGGGTTAGTGAATCTAAAGCTATTGCCGTACAAATTTCAAGCTTCGTTCTTTGGATTCGGAAAAGCACATTGTTCGTTCAAAATTAGTCGTTCAGTGTAGTTTAAAATAAGTAAAATTAAATGAAAAATTTTGAAATTGGAAAATGATTTTGTGAAAATATAAAAAAAAATTGTAAACTCTATAAAAATGCATGTTTTTCAGAGAAATCATACTTCATTTAATAAAGGACCATTAAAATTTGTTAACATTATACAAACAGTCCGCATTTGATTTATTATGCCAGCATGCGCAACCAATATAAAGTTAATGGAATAGTTTTTGAGAAGCCATGATAAGTTTTGATTCTCATAATTAACCTTAAAAAATTCTCCTAGCTTACTGAAGCTTTAAAGCGAAGCTTAAGCTTTAAAGCAACTTCTACTTGCTACAAAAATGTAGCAGTAAATTGCGAGCTTTAAAAGCAAAGCTAGCTTTGAAGGTATCCCGTAGCTAATGTGTCTCGCGAGAAATTGCAGGCGGGAATTCAAAAAAACATGACGCCTCTCAATGCACGAAAACGTTTGTTGTTAATTTTCCAGAGAACGAGTTTAATTTTAAGAAGCTATTGATAGTTATCTTAAAAGTATTCTATAAAAACGATAACATATTTCCAATTTAGCAATACGTGATATTTATTTTTATTTTCGCTGATGCTACAATAAATATAATAAATAAAATAAAACAAAACAAAACCAATTAAATTTAAATAAACAAAGCTATTAATTAATTAAATAAACCATTAAGGAATGACATAACCAAGTAACGAAAGGTTAACGTTTTAAGTTTCTAATGGACCATAATGATGCCATTTAACCACGTACCTTTGAACCAATTTCGACTATCATTAATTTTACATTATATTCATTCATATACATCATTTCAAGTTGTTTGATATATTACAAACCATATTTTAGCATTGTAAGTTCCAATGAACCATAAGGGTTCCACTAAACCAGTTTCCTTGAAACCAATTTCAACAATCATTAATTTTACGTTATATTCATTCATGATCCATCATCTCAATTTGTTTGATATATTACATGCCATATCTTTTCATTGAAAATTTTTGAGGGTGTGATAAGGTACCATTTGAGCACGTTCCATTGTTTTGATTACAACCATTTTCAAAATGGTTCATTCCCGGAACCATATTTATCAGTTGGCGAAAATAGTAATTTATATCCACTTTTATCTCGCATTACGATTTGTTTGATATGTTACTGAATATATACACTTAGTGAGCATATTATTATGACCACCTGACATGTTTATGCAAATACGCGCACGGACGTCGCCACAATGTTGCTAGCGAGCCGGACCAATATAAAAAGGGAAGCTGAATGTCGTCGACAACAGTAGACGTATTCCATTCTTCAACTATGAGTAAAAGACGCAATTTAAAAGCCTTCCAACGCGGAATGATTGTAGGTGCTCGGAGCTATGGAGCGAGTATCAGCAAAACAGCAGCATTCGTGGGGTGCTCAAGAGCAGCCATCGTTAAAGTATTTAAAGATTGGACGGTTAGCAGAAAGACGAGGTCTGAACGTTCGCGTTGTGGCCGCCCGCGGATGCTTGATGATCGGACAGAACGGAAACTGTCACGACTGGTAAAGGATAACAGAAGTGCGTCAAATCACTGCTGACATTCATCAGGGGTCCTCCAAAACGGTCTCTGAATGCACTGTTCGCCGCACACTGCATCGTATGGGATACGGAAGCCGAAGACCTGTCCGCACACCTTTGCTGTCTGCAGCCAACAAACGGAAACGACTCCAATTCGCTCAAGAGCACAAGGACTGGACTATCGAGCAGTGGAAACAAATCATGTGGTTTGACGAGTCACGATTCCAGTTACATCATGCAGACGGCCGCGTGAGAATCTGGCGGAAACAGCACGAAAGCATGGACCCCGCATGCATGAGTACAACCCTTCAGGCCGGTGCGGGCAGTGTTATGGTCTGGGAAATGTTTTCCTGGCATGCGTTGGGTCCGTTAATACGTGTTGAACAACGTCTGGATGGCACAGCATACCTCCGTATCGTCGCCGATCAAGTCCACCCTGTCATGTTGATGGCGTACCCCAATGGAGATGGCTACTTCCAGCAAGACAATGCGCCATGCCACTGAGCTCGTATTGTGCAGGAGTTGTCCCAGGAAAATGAGGGGGACTTTACCTTACTTCGGTTTCCCCCACAATCCCAGATCCCGCTCCACTTGAGCATTTGTGGGACGAAGTCGAACGAACCATCAGACGGCTGGATCCACCACCGTCCAATCTAGTACAACTAGACAGTGCTATCATCAGGCATGATGTCAGATTCCTCCCACCACCCTCCAACATCTCGTGGAATCAATGACACGAAGAATCACCGCAGTATTAAAGGCAAAAGGTGGCCCAACGAGATACTGACAGAGTGGTCATATGCTCACTCAGTGTACAATAGTGCTCAGAAAATAATGCACGAGTACAATTTTTGGCTTTTATTCTAACAGAACAATAAGTTTTGCGAGTGTTTTCAACAAGTGGTAGATGACATGGAAATACAACTTTATAAACAAAACTATCTCATCATCAACATCACGCGCCTATCCAAAAAAAAGCGTGGGCAGCATACGAAATGAAAAAACCCAAAAAAACAAAACAAAAACGGATCAACCAAATCATACATCGCTAATCAATCTGCGCCTCACATTAC
This sequence comes from Rhysida immarginata, assembly GCA_023313115.1. Lineage (NCBI taxonomy): Eukaryota > Metazoa > Arthropoda > Chilopoda > Scolopendromorpha > Scolopendridae > Rhysida > Rhysida immarginata. The sequence goes on from JAHWFO010001990.1 coordinate 21,163, forward strand.
GGTCTCTACACATCATCCCAGCTTCTTCCACGGTCATTCTCTTCTTCATGCACGCACGTCTCTTGTTCTGGCTCTCAAACCCATACATCTTCAGATATTCATCCACCTGCTCTCTCCACTCTTTCCTCGGTCTCCCTCTTCCTTGCCCGCCATCAACATTGCCCGCATACAGTCGTTTCGTCAGTCGCTCCTCATTCATGCGTTCCACATGTCCAAACCACCTCAACGTTGACTTTGCCACTACAACAGCCACACTAGGTTGCATTCCACAATCGTCTCTCACTACACCATTTGGAATACAGTCAAGTCTCGTAACTCCAGCTACACCTGTCAGATACCTCATTTCAACTGCACACAGTCGCTTTCTATGCTTGTCATTCCACACCCAGGTTTCACTCCCATAAATCAGAGTTGGTACCAGGACGCTCTGATAAACAGACATTTTGGCATTCTTCGATAACCGCTCATTCCTAGCATACTTTCCAAGTGCGCCTACGACCTTCAGACCAGCATTCACTCTCCTTAATATCTCACCATCAATGCTCCCGTCCCTCTTAAACATGCTCCCCAAGTACACAAACTCATTCACTTGCTCCAATTTCATCCCGTTCACCTCAGTCATACATCGCGTTTGTTCCTCTCCCCGTTCAAAAACAAGTACTTTCGTCTTCTCCACATTTATTCGCACATGCTGCCCCTTGCACACCTCGTTCATTTTTACCACTAGTGTCCTAAGATCCTCTTCACTCTCCATAAACAGCATCATCAGCATACAATAAATAGCACACTCTCATATCACCGACTTTCACGCCCAAGTCATTAATCCCGCCCGCCCTAACACATGCATCCATGAAAACATTAAATAACTACGAGGACATCATACACCCTTGCCTCACACCTTCTTCAATCGCAAACCACTCAGATAAGCCTTCGTTTGTCCTCAAACTAGCAGAGCTGTTCACATATATTGCCTTCACTGCGCCAAGTAGTCGTTCACTCACACCAGAATTTCTCAGCACTCTCCAAAGGACGTTCCTTTTCACTCGATCGTACGCTTTCTCCAAATCAACAAACGCACAAAACACTTTTTTCCAAACACGGAGATATTTCTCTACAATTACTCTTAGTGAAAAATTTCTCAATAAAAATATCTCAATTTTTAATAACATCTTGTTGTTTTTTCATGTGAGTTGGTTTTTGCCTTTTTTGTCTACATTCTATTTTTTGTTTCATTTCATTAATCTGGTTTTGGTGCTAATTAAGGTTATTCTTATGTTTAGCTACTTTTTTTATGTAACTTCATTAACTTCGTTGGGCTCGGCCTGTAAAATTATTTTTAATTTATTTAATTATTTGCATTTTTTTAGTTACGTGTCTTTCATCAACCCCGTTTTGGATGTTAGCCTGTTGGGGGGCACATGGGGCTCTCCCCTCCGGAGTATCTCGTGGGCCATTCCCCTTCTTCTGCTACAATTATTATTATTATTATTATTGAATATAAGGAATTAAAAATTTTAAAAATTGAAACTTTATTTGAATATATGGTTTTCACACAAAATTATTTTTCGAAAAATTACTTAAAACGTAAAAAACAAGAATATTCTTTAAGGAAGAATATAAATTTTGACATACCCCAAATTTTTAATAATTATGGAAAGCGAGAAAGGCAATTTTATGTTCCATACTTATTTAATAATGTACCAGAATGGATGCTAAATTTAACATCCTTTAATTTAATTAAGTCTAGTTTTTTATATTGGAAAAACACAAAATGTAAGCTCAAAATTAGATAGAAGAAGTCTTACGAAAAATGTTTTCCGTTATATATTAAATGGAATAATATATATTTGTTTAAAAATTGTATATACTTATGTAGACCCGTTTTTTATATCCATACAAGCCCAGAAAGGGCTTCGGATTTGGGTTTCGAAATTGGCCTCTAGAAATATTATAGGAAAGATTTGATTACCATATCGTTGTAAAAATCTTGGTAAAAAAGTAAATTTAAATTTTGTAAATGAATCTTGTAAATTTTGTAAAATTATCTTGATTCGAATTGAAATTGAATTGAAAATTGAAAAGATTCAGAACTATGACTCTCTTTTTCAAACTGAGTGTTTTAATTTTGTTACTAAGTTACTCTCTGGAAAGATTGATTGTCCTGACGTTTTATATTGTTATTTTTATTGTAGTAGACGAGGTCGTAGCTTTCGACCATTTTTATTTTCTTATCATGATGGCTTTTTAAAAAATTGTATAACGTCTTTTATTTCACTTTCTTAATTTGTGACTTGTGACTTTTGTATTGTTTTATATGTTTTCTTTACGGGGTGTTCGTTGGCCTATTGGCTGTCCCAACCTCGTTTTTCCCATTCTTTAATTGGAATAAATTGATTGATTGATTATACTTGATTATTATTATTATTATTATTATTATTATTATTATTATTATTATTATCCTATTTCTTATTTATTCCGCTTTGGGCTCTTGCTCTTTGGGTAACAACATGGGACTTCCCAGATTTCTGGTTGGTACATGTAACATGTGTGTATGTAGGTGTGTATGTATAGGTACTGCTCATCCCCTAAAGCATTGAGCGTGATGATTTATACCTAAATGTTGACTTACCCTTAGCCACATAAATCTGCAAAACTTCAACTAAATCCCTTCAGTAGTTTTGACGCCACCCTCTAACATACAAACAGGACATACATACAGACACACAGACAAAAATTCTAAACATTATTTCAGGCTTCAGTATCATTTATAATACACGTAGCAATCACTTTTTCTCAAAGTAATTTAATGTACAGTTTTCGCCTCGCTACAATTTTATTATACAGGGTGATTCAAATCTTGTGTGAACACGTGTTATGATTTTAATTGAGTAACTCGGAAACTTCTGGTTGAAATTCGATCAAATTTTAACAGTATACACAGTTTTATGTACCCTGTTATTCCTCCAAATTTCATTAATCTAGGATTTACAGAACCTAAGTTATTAACTTGTTGATCTTGGTGGCGGCATTTTTATTTCTGTTCATATCTGTTATCGTTCAAATTCGGACCCATGTTCATAGGACTTTTTGTGTTTACCTTAACCTGTATAATACCACCTTAAATTGTTTTACACACGATTTGAATCACCCTGTATGTATAGATTACTCTGCCCTTTAATTAAAAACAGTTAATATTCCTTAACTTTACCGTTACAGAAGATGGAAAGATATGAGTGATGAAGAAGTCACGAAAATTCTTCTAGCCCATAATAAACGGGAAGATATGTAAGTATTCTTAATAGTGTTAGGGTAATAAAATACATAACGCTATATGTTTCCCATATTGGAATAATCAAAAATAATTGCTGGAAACAGTGTTTTAATAATGGAAACATAATAATAATGAATGATTATGGTTGAACTTTAATTCCTCTAAGACAGCGGTTCTCAACCACTGGTAGTATGCAAGCGGTTAAATTTGGATTTTAAATTCTTTAACTATTTATTGGACATGTCCCTCGACAGGTTGCCTCATAGTGAAAGTTCTGATCAAAAATTAACTCAGTTTGTGTATATAATGCTCAACGCTGCTCAAATTGCTTGTATGTATTGGACTTATAGTTCTGGTCGCTCTACCTCTAAAACTTGGTGACAACTGATTTGACTTTCAGTTATCAACATGTTGTCCTTTAACTTATCGGATAAGGACTGTACAATGATTACAATCGATTCTTGGTGAGGCAAATTTATTTTTCAGCAATCGAGGTTATTCTTTATTTTTTGTAGGTTTAAATGGATGAAAACCACTGTTGCCAGATCGCACGAGCCGCCTCTGGTCGAGAGAAAAACAAAAAGTCCCCTTGAGTTTAAACTTTTTACATGAAATTATGGTGCAGTTTCTAGACATTTTTTATGTTATATGTTGATAAAATTAAAATTAAATTTTTCAAGAAATCCTGACGTGATAGAAATTTTTCATTATTTTTTTGGAAATTAGCACCAAGAAATACATAAAGTTAAGCTATCAATTCCTTTGTATTTTTTTCATCGCAGGCCTGTGTTATCGGTCAACTAGGAAATATAAAATTGATGTCCCTTATAAAGTGTCACCCTTTGTAAGTAAATACTTTCCTTACAATGCAATTGAACGGTGGAATCTCTTTCCTCTATGCATACGTGTATCTGCCATTAACTGTACTTCTCCATTAACTGGCTATCCCGTTAACTGTGCCCATTTTAAAAGACTCACTACAGACCGTACACATTTAAATGATTAGACGGTGGACTTTCCATCTTCTTATTTTTTGTATTTTATTCTTTCTCAGTTGTATATTCCTTGGAATGCTTTATTAATAATAAATAAATAAATAAATGAATAAATAAATAAATAAATAATGGTGGTACTTCGAAATGGTTGGCAATGTTTTGTTAGTTGTTTTGTTGGTTATTTTGTTTGAGTGATGGGCGGTTGTTAAAAATTTTGTTTAAATCGTATGCGATTGTGGAAGGTCGAGAACCACTGCTCTAGAAAACCATGCATTAAAAATATAAGTTCTTGTTCAAATTAACCATAAGCTTTAAGGACATTTAGTTAAATTATCAAAGGAGTAACATAAAGAAGGAGGACAAATCAGAAAACGTTTCAAAGGAGTGATACGAATATTAATGTATCGAAACTAACTATAATGGAGAAAATTCATTAAATGTATTTCTCTCATGCCAAAGGTTTGCTATTGATTAAGAATAAACCATTAAGGAATGACATAACCAAGTACCGAAAGGCTAAACTAATCGCCGGTACATAATCCACCGTCAGATATACGGAAAGTGATCACCCTGCGTATAGCCATGATCTAACGCTCAGTGATTACGACGACGATGAGTATCATTTGTTCTTGCATTTAAAAAGCACCTTGGAGGTCAGCACTACGATGATGACATCAAAACGGTCGTGCTGCAATGGTTAGCAAATCAGGCGGCCGATTTCTATGAGGATGGAATTCAGAAGCTGGTCGTATATGGTAAGTGACTTAATATAGGAGGAATTTTTGTTGAAAAGTAGAGTAAGATCCAGGCTTTCATATAAAAATTAAGGTGTTAAAAATTGTCCTTTTTTATACAGGGTGGCCCAAAAAACTTAGTCAGTGTGAGAGCTGATAACGGATTTATTAATTAACAGATTATTTATTTATTTATTTATTTATTAATGTCACAAGATCCAACAGGGCCAGTATTTATTATAATGACATTATGTACATTATAGTATTATATTGACATTTTAACATACTCATATCGGCATAATGCGAAAATGTTTCCAAATATAAAATATTGTATGCAAATAAGGGATTTGCATTTTTCATTGGATATCCTGCTGGATATGGCTACCTTTCTCTTCCATCACCAAATTTAAGCGGTTAACGATACTGAAAATGGCAGCTTGCAACATTGGCTGTGAGGTTTGAACTATCTCTCCCCTGATGGAATCATTGAGGTCAGAGAGAGTTTTTTGTCTGATAAGATAAATCTTGGTTTTTAAATATCTCCATAAGAGGGATTAAGGTCTGAGGATCGAGGAGACCACGCTATTGGAACATTTCGTCCAATCAATCTGTCTTCCTGTAAAAACAGAAAGCAAGAATTTTTTTACAGGCCGGAATGGACAAGGGAAGTATATTGTCACTCTTACCAAAATCTTACCATCGTTCTGTTCTTCGAAGAAAATCGGTCCAATGATGAAGTATTATTATTATCATTATTGTTTGGGGAAGCCAAACTCGGATCAAATCCGGAAGTCAATCCCAGAGGCGGACTCAAAAGTGGGCCAAGCCCAAGGGACTCAAATGCAAGGGAGAAAAAGTTACGCACTCGTGGGAGTATTGATGTTTGGATGTAGGAATTTCCTTACTATGTGACAGGTGTTTAGAATTGTGGCTTTCTGTAAGGTCTTGCATAAGTGTGGGTTTAAATTTAGTGTTGACAGGCTTTTGTGTAGCGAGTGTGGAATAAGCAGAGAGAACGATAGGAACAATGTGTACTCTGTTAACTCCCCAAAGGCGTTTTGTTTCATGTGCAAGATCTGTATATTTAGTGATTTTGTCAGTGTATGTCTTTTATAAATTGTTTGTGTTGGGGATGGAGATATCAATTATGTAAGTCACTTTGTTTTGCTTATCTATTGTTATGAGGGATAGTTTTGTCAGTGATTATAGCTCTGTCAAAATATAGTTTATGTGTGGTGTTCTCTAAGACAGTGTCAGGGATATATTTATAGTATGGAATGTGAGTGTCTCTTAGCTTGTGTATCTTAGCTAGATGTTGATGTATGATGTTGGCTACCTGGTTATGTCTGTGTAGATAATTTGTTTGCGTGAGTATTTTGCAACTGGATATGACGTATTGGATGGTTACCTCTGCGATATGGCATTTCCTGCAAGACCCATCAGTCGAATCTATGATAATATGTTTTCTGTAGTTTTAATGTGTTAATAACCTGGTCTTTCATGGCAATCATGGTTCCTTCAGTTTCCCCAAAGAGACTCCCTTCACTCAACCAAAAGTTCGACGATTTTTTGTCGGCGTGTGGCTGGTTGAGGTCAGAAAGATGTCTACCGTGGAGTTGCTTTCCGAGCCATCATTGAAGTTTAGTGCATGTTGTAGGAATGTTATGGGTGTTCTGCACGCTGTTCAGATTCAAAGGTGTATTTTGTATCAGCCATGCAGACTGCTTTGTATAATGGTGATTTATGTTGTTTAGAGTAAAAGAGTTCTCTGAGTGACTGAGTCTGTTTCTGGTGTAGATCTATTATGTCATTAAGACCTCTGCCTCGTGTGGATGGTGCTTTCTGTGCGTCGTAAGCAGTTTACGTTGTTTCATTTTCAAGTCCCTCAAGATCTGTGTGTGTCCATTGTATGACTCCAAAAGAGTAGGAGGGTATTGGTGTGGCATAAGTATTGATGGCCTTGATTAAATTTCTGGAGAATTTAAATGCGTTTTAAGTATTATCTCTAGCCTATGAAGATATTGTTTAGTGAGTGTATTCTTTATGTGTTTGTGCTCCAGAAGCTTGGCTTGCTTAAATCCTAGATACTTATAAAATTTGTCATTTTCCATAGCAGCAATGTGATCTGGTTCATCTAATGTGAAGCCCCCTTCCCTGAGTACTCCATTTTCAATGTGAATGGTTTTGCATTTGCCCAACCCAAATTGCATGTGTATGTCTTTTGAAAAAGTTTGTGTAATGTCAAGTAATTGGTGCAATTCTGTTTGTGTGGAGGCGTAGATTTTCATGTCGTCCATGTAGTGTAAGTGTGAAAGCGTGTAGTGGCAGCTTTTATTATGTTTAATTGTGTAGCCGTAAGTTGTGCTGTTCAGTCTGTTGGAAAGTGCATTTAGTGTAAGACAAAACCAGAGTGTGCTCAGTGAGTCACCCTGGAAGATGCCCCGGTTTATCTGTATTTCAGTCGTGATGGTTTCACTGTTGAGTGTGAGATGTAGTGTAGTTCTCCAATGCAGCATTGTACTTTCTAAAAATGTGATAAGTGTAGGGTTTATTTTATATAATCGTAATGTATATAAAAGCTACGGGTGTGGGACACTATCAAAGGCCTTTTTTGGGACACTATCAATGTAGGCTGCATGGAGGTGTCGATGTTTATTGTGAGCTTGCCATAGGACCACACTGTCTATCATGAGTTGCTCCTTACAACCCATGTGATTTCTACGGCATCCCTTTTGTTGCTCAGTGAAAATGTTGTTTGTGTCTATGTGTGTATAAATTTTTTTTGCGATACAGGCAGTTATTATTTTGTAAAGTGTAGGCAGGCATATGATAGGTGTATATTGTAGTGTTATGGAATCTGTAGTGTTATGTGACTTTGGTACCATGTATGTTATTGAATCTTAATATAAATAAAAAAACTCTTTAAACACAACAACACTAAAAAATAGGATAAATACAACCTGATTCTGGAAGTACTTTTCGGAAGCAATTGCTACCATCATTCAGCAGTCCAGGAGCACCTCAAAGACAACGAGAGAAATACCTGAGTCTTTAAAGAATTTGCGTATATATACGGAACTAAAACCAATCAGAATTCAACACAAGAATGAAACGAAAAAGGTAAATTCTTTTGATTGGTTGTTTGGGTCAACCACTTAATTAAAAGTGAATCGATAATCGGACCCACATCTAAATTAAGTAGAGTATTTTTGTCTGTACGCTGGATCGCAATGCTTTCAAACGCGTCCAACAGGTGTCTTTTATTTATTGATTTTATCAGTCTAACATTAGGAAAATCATGGGCGGTGTCGATGGAGTGTTTGGCAACTGCGGACAGGTTAATTCTTCCAAACTTCCTATGTCTTAGGTGATCCTTGAATCTGGTTTCTATGCTTCGACGCGTTTGACCTTTGTAAACCATACCACATTGTGCACATTTAATTTCATAAAGTTCCTGACTTGAGGAGCGAAGGGATCTTGTCCTTAGGGTTGGGGAAAATGTCCTTCATTTGATTGGGATTGCTGAAACAAATTGAAAAGCCAAAAGATTTTAATGCTGAGCCCAACCCTCTGACGAGTTGCTTATTATAAGGTAAAGAAATAATACTGCCCTGGTTCTTGGTCTTGCCATGCGTAGTGCTGTCCTTAATAAATTTCTTAAACTTTCTTTTCCTAAGTAAATCCATGATGGTGCGATTGTTGTAGCCATTCATAGTTGCGATATTTTTGATGACGGAAATTTCTTTCTTAAATCGTTCTTGGCTGAGCGGAATGTTTAGGACTCTATCCAACATGGAAATAAAAGTGGCAGTCTTCTGGTTCCAGGGGTGGCTAGAATCACTTGGAATGTAGTTGAGGCCGTTAGAAGGCTTCCGGTAAACGTCGAACTGTAAGTGGTCTTGACTTCTAATGATTAACACGTTCAAGAACAGCAACTTCTGTCTTTCTCTAATTCCAGGGTGAACTGAACAGAGGGGAAAAAACTATTTAAATGTTGTAGAAAAGAATTGATATCGCACCTGTTAGTATCTAAATATCGTAAATTTGTCATCGACATATCGAAACCAACAATCAGGGAAATAGAAATTCGACTTTCTGAGGATATCCTCAAAACTTTTTAAGAACACCTCAGCCAGGATAAGGCTGAGGCACGATCCCATAGGAGTGCCTTCCGTCATTTTGTAAATCTTATCCTGGAAACTAAAAATATTATTATCACTACATAGTCCAATAAGTTTTAAACATTCAGTCTGAATATTAGATGGCACCTTGTTTTTGCGCATGATCTTTTTCAAGAACTTAACCGTTTCTGGAAGAGGAATACTTGGGAATAATGATATTATATCGAACGAAACTAATACTTCTCCATCTTTAATTGTCTTATGTTTTATTTTATTAACAAAATCGACGCTGTTGGTGACCGAGCTGTCAAAATCCGACAGTTTCAAAGTTTTTAAATATTTTGCCAAAAACTTAGAAATTCGATAAGTTGGAGAGTCAATATGTATGTTATTCCTTGTATGAGGAAATGTGGCAATGTCTGTGGTGTTTGCAAAGTGTTAGAGATCTGTTATGCAAGGACCAGATGCAAACAGGTGAAGCGCTTATACCAGAAATTCTGAATCCTATCTACACCTGGAGCCTTCCAATTGTGAGTACGTTTAATGACTTGTGAGAGTTCATCTGCTGTTATGTCAGTATAAGGCATGTTTGGTAGCGTGGATGCTAATCGCTCCTTCCCTGACCCAGCTAGCTCCCCTATTATGTTCAACTGAGACAGACCAAAGAGACGACCAATAATGTTGGAGTGCTGTTTGTGTTGGCAGACCAGTGTTTTGTGTGTGTGTATAATCTTTGTTTAACTGCTTATAGAATGTCTTCTCATTGTTTGCGAATAACTGGTTCTGCTGTTTGCGCTGAGTGCATGTTTTGTATCTCTTCAGGCGTTGTGTTTTCGAAGCTAACTTTTGTTTTAATGTGCCCATATATTCTGTAATGTGTTGATTGTGCTGCTCATGTCTGGTGTGTGTTTTAATCTTCTTAAATAACTGTCTGAGGCGTTCATTCTGCTTTGATGAAGTGTTGTTTTTAGTGTATGTGTAAGTCTACCTATCTGCTTGCGGATTTCGTCAATCTTAGACTCAATCCGCTTTTGCCATTTAGGTTTCTGTTGGGTGTATAATTTTTAAATGTGTTTATGTATTGGTTTCCTACCCTGTGTGGATATAACTGTGTAAATAAGTAGGTGTATGTATTCTAAAGATGTCTCATCTTATGTGTACGTTGTAACGTTTCTCCACCAAAAGGTAAGAGAAGGCACAAAAAAAAACGCTACACGAATCAAAATTACTTTGACGAGAGAAGAACAAAGGTAAGAAATGGGATACCTTTTGCAAAGATTAAATAACAACCATTAAATCACTAATGACAACAGAACGTAAAGGAAAACTTCATTTGCAGGAGATTAGGCAAAGGAGAGAAGTCAACTTATGAGCTGGAACTCTAAGTTAAGTTCTTTCCTTCGGTGTGCCTACAATAAACAAATCCTTAAGCTATTTCTTATAAGATAAAATAAAATAAACAGCAAAAATATACGGTTTAGCCCTTGTGGCCAGCGTTCTAAACTTCATTAAATACAGAAGGTGAACTTAATTAAAGGTTCCAGACCTTATACAAAGTAAATCATAATCGTTGTCACAATACATGGTGAGTCATGAACTAAACTAACAGGCGATCAATGCTTTTCATATCAAAAAGTAAAATATACGGAAATTACAAATTTTTTTTAAAGAGGATGAAGTTGACAAATGCTTTTTTTTTCTTGTAACAATGCCTTCGTGTCTTCCTTCTCGTTATAGGTTTCCATTCTTGTCTTTCTGCTAAACTTGGAAATCTAAAGGGGGGAATCACCTACTTGCGCTGCGGATGGGTATTGCTCAGTCAGGGTAATGTAAAAAAAATAAATACCCTGAACAAAAAAACATAACAAAAGAAGTCATTCTAATATCTGAAAGTTCAACATCAAGGTCAATGATTTATAGAGTACACTATTTGAAGAATTTACCACTATGGTTTCAGATGAAAAAACAGGTGAATCAAAACCATTCTCTAAGAAGCGAAGGAAAAAAAACTAATACCCGTTCACAAAATCTTACAATGTACGTAAAGGTCATTTATATTCTCTTTTTTGGTTCGGCAAATATATTCGAAATTAACTTGGTTGACTTTTCATCTGAAAACGTATTCTTTCGTTCTCAACATCAATGTTCCAACTCGGGTTCCTATTAACAAACTTTTAGAAGCCAAAAGAAAAAAGAAAAATAAATAAAGTTACATAATTAAATCAGGAAAACAGTAATAATTCATTTTTTGTTAAAGCTAATAAAGTTTAATATCTCAACTGAATGATTCAAAATGTTACATTTAGGGTAACTCTTCGAAAGTTTCCTCCTAGCTAGGTTCATGATCGAAGACAAACATAATCAATAATATTCAATAACTCAAACTTAATCGTAAGGCCTTACGTTAAAAAGAAAATGATACCATTTCATTGACGCTCACGTAGTTGGAGCAAGGTCCGTAGTCAGCACTTTTCCGTGGCGCATTTTTTTTCCCTTGGAAGTTCTAAATCTCTTTCGTAAGGTACCATTGGAACTTTCAATGCTAAGATATGGCATGTATTATATAAAACAACTCGTAACAACGTGCCATGAGTGAATATAACGAGTATATATTAATAATGGCTATTGGTTTAGCAGCACCTGCCCTAATGTGCCACATGATACCATATGTACCATTGGAACTTTCAATGCTAAGATATGGCATGTATTATATCAAACAACTCGTAACAACGTACCATGAGTGAATATAACGAGTAAATAATGATAATGGTTATTGGTTTAGTAGCACGTGCCCGAATGGGGCCATATGATACCATATGGTACCATTGGAACTTTCAGTGCTCGGATATATATTTAGAGAAGGACGAGATACAAGAACCCTGGAATACAATAAATAATAGTTATTATTTAAAAATACAAAATGAATAAAAATAAGATATAATAAACAAAAATAATTAATCAAAGTCAAAATAAAAATAAAAAGCTGACGTTTCGGAGAGAGACTATCCTTTATCAAAGCAAAAAGGATAATTCTCTAAAAGCAAATAGAAAATTAGAGATTTAACCTGAAGATTTGCTTTTAGAGAATTCTCTAATATTCTGTTTACTTTTAGAGAATTACCATATGGTACCAATGGAACTTTCAATGCTAAGATATAGCAAGTACAATATCAAACAACTCGTAACAACGTGCCATGAGTGAATATAACTAGTATATATTAATAATGGCTATTAGTTTAGTAGCACCTGCCCTAATGTTGCCATATGATTCCATATGGTACCATTGGAACTTTCAATGTTAAGATATGCCATGTGATATATCTAATACCTCGTAACAACATGTCATGAATGAATATGGTTCAAAATCAGAGAGGTGAAGATTTCACTTCGGAAAAAGATTTTTATATTAAAATTACATGTTAATATTACAACGTGGGGTTTAAAACATAGGTATCACCTGTAATTGTCTGGTAATATTTTCAAATTTTCTAATTTTTTTATTTAAAATATACTCCAAAACTCATTTCGGGAACGCGTCCATAAACAGTTTCTTGTAATTCAAACAAATAAAAAATGACATTAAACAAAACATAAAAAATTATGCCTTGGTATATAGCTTTATATATCATTTATTTAAACAAATAATGGGAAACTATATTTTCATTACTTAAGATTTTCATTTATTGGCTTTTCAAAAGTTGTCCGACAGTTAACACGTCATTTCGTGAACGCAATAAGGGGTTTGGCAAAATGTTTCGAAATAACCGCGCTAGATGGTGCTGGTGAGGATGCACGTGAAATTTTTTCGACAAGGGAGACAGTATTTGTGTATTTTGTGCAATCTGTAATTCATTTTGTTGGTTAAGCACCTTTCAGTTTAAAATTTGTGTAGCGTACTTTAGTTCCTTATCATTTCGGGAACGCCATTATAAATTTCGTTTGCGGGAAAAGTATATACTTTTAGCGCAATTCTGTTAAATAATACAGTTTACTAGCTAATAACCCTGAAATTCGGCTTCTAGGGTGGGGTCGATGCCGTATAAACAAAATCAAATGTCAAATAATCATTTCGGGAACGGTAATTTCGGGATCGTTCTCGGACTATGACGTGCGTTACCGAAATGATTACTGCATTCTCGAAATGACGCCTACATTCTCGAAATGACGCTTGCATTCTCTACACAGATAAAGGTGAGAGATTTAGCTATTTTAAGCCAATTTTTGTTTTTTTCTTTTAGGGCATTAATATACACTACCTTGCCAAAAGTCACGGGACACCACCAATATAATGGAAACACTTTAAAAAATACTTGTGTTAGTATCTAGTTGCTCCACGTTTTGCTGCTATCACATCCTCTATTTTGTCGGGCATACTGGCCACAAGTTTTTGATATGTTTCCGCGTGAATTTTTTGCCATTCTGCCAAACGTGCCTTTGACAGTTCAGTCAGATTTAGGGCGCTTCACTCCTGTGCGCTATTGAAGCTCCAACACATCTCAAAGATGTTCGATGAGGTTGAAATCGGGACTCTGTACAGGCCAGTCAAATTCTTGCACCCCCATTTCATCAAACAATCTGCCTAAAACCCCTGCTTTGTGGCAAGGTGTTTTATCGTGTTGAAAGAGAAAAGGGCCATTTCCAAACTGCTTCCAGAGGACAAGGAGTATGGCGTTGTCCAGGATGTCTTGGTAACATTTTGCGTTCAGATGACCAGTCACAGAAATGATTGGACCCAGGCCAAACCATGAGAAGCACTCCCTATTTAATTGTTAGATCTGTTGTTCTCCATAGCTTATTTGTTTCAAGAGCATAATGCTGTTAGGCTTAATGGTATCTAAAACTCATTACTGTTATACATATTGCTAATTAATAGTAGTTAATCGCTTGCTTCAATAGTAGATGATTACGTAGAAGCACTTTAGTAATTTAATATGAAACAAGAATGATTTTACCGCCAAAGCGGATAAAGGGAGCACATTTTCTATTTATAGCATCGTACATGGATATATAGAATTAACCAACATTTTAAAACACTTGAGAGTAAATAAATAAATATGAAAACTAAATTGTAAATTACTATTTAAATAGGCTAACGTATACAGAGAATTTAAAAGAATAAACTTGAAGAATGAAAGGTAAATGGAGAGTGAAGTTATTCCTCATACACTTAAAAAAATAAAAGTTCTTTAATTTGTAAGAATTCTCACATAATGTTAAACGAAGTGAGCCTCAATTGCTGAAGCGTTATGTGTAAGCATCTATTAGATTTTCATATTAAATTACTAAACTCTTATTGAAGCAAGCGATTAATTACTAATAAATTAATTAGTAATGAGTTTTAAATACCATTAAGCCTAAGAGTACTATACTCTTGATTCAAATAAGCTATGGATAACAAAAGATCTAATAACGCCTAAGGAGTTGGTTGATATATTACACGCCATATCTTAGCATTAAAAGTTCTATAAAATCTGTATTGTACCATTAGGGCACGTGCTACAAAACCAATTGCCACTATCATTATTTACTCGTTATAGTCACTCATGGCACGTTGTTACGAGTCGTTTGATATATTACATGCCATATCTTAGCATTGAAAGTTCCAAAGTTACCATATGGTACCATAGGGCACCATTAGGGCACGTGCTACTAAACCAATAACTATTATCATTATTTACACGTGATATTCACTCATGGCACGTTATTACGAGTCGTTTGATCTATTACATGCCATATCTTAGCATTGAAATTACCAATTGTACCATATGGTTCCATAGGGCACCATTAGGGCACGTGCTAGTAAACCAATAACCATTATCATTATTTT
>JAHWFO010001990.1:36120-159734 GCA_023313115.1 Rhysida immarginata
ACCATTAGGGCACGTGCTAGTAAACCAATAACCATTATCATTATTTTTTCATGATATTCACTCATTACATGTTGTTACGAGTCGTTTGATATATTACATGCCATGTGTTAGAATTGAAACTTCCAATGGTACCATATCATGCCATAGGGCACCATTAGGGCACGTGCTACTAAACCAATAACCATTTTCATTATTTTCTCGTGATATTCACTCATGGCACCTTGTTATGAGTCGTTTGATATATTATATGTCATATCTTAGCATTGAAAGTTCCAATGGTACCATATGGTATCATAGGGCACCATTAGGGCACGTGCTACTAAACCAATAACCATTACCATTATTTTTTTGTGATAGTCACTCATGGCACGTTGTTACGATCGTTTGATATATTACATGCCATATCCTAGCATTGAAAGTTCCAATGGTACCACTTGGTACCATTAAAACACGAACTACTAAACAATTCAGACATTACTATATACCGTTATATTCATTCATGAGACATCCTTGCACGTACACGTGCCATTAGACCGATACTTGCTATCACTAGTTACTCTTTTATATTCGTTCATGATATGTTGTGACAATTTGTTTGATATATTACTTGCCATATCTTGTTATAGGAAATGTTTAAGAGGGTATCATAATGGTACTATTTAAGCACGTGCTATTAGAGCACGTACTTATTCCTGCTATCTCACGTTCGTACTTCTGCGTACTCTGTCCCATTTTAATGGATTGGTGAAAACAGACTGTGAAAAAGTTAATTCGTTTTCAAGTTATCGTAATAAATGCTAAGCTCCCTAGGAATAAAAAAATTCTCTTGATTTAGGGAGCGAACTGCCCTTTTAATAATCGTCAAACACGTGCATCCTGCACGCACACCATCTCATTAATGTTTAGAGCACGCGCAGAACCGAACCCATGTTCTCAACACGCGTTTTACCAAATGCGAGGATAATTCGTTTCTTCCAGCAATTCAAGACATGATTGAATGAATTGTGAGATTTGCAATACATGCAACGCAATGAATTGTGGGATTGTCTACAGACGGACGGATGGACGGACGGACAGCTGGACAAACCGATCACATAAGCACATTTCTATATATAGAAAATGTGCTAAAAATAATAGATGCTTACACATAACGCTTCAGCAATTGAGGCTCACTTCTTTTAACATTATGTGGGAATTCTTACAAATTAAATAACTTTTATTTTTTAAATGTATGAGGAATAACTTCACTCTCCATTTACATTTCAGTTCTTCAAGTTTATTCGTTTAAATTCTCTCTATACATTAGCTTACTTAAATAGTAATTTACAATTTAGTTTTTATATTTATTTATTTTCTCTAAAGTGTTTTAAAATGTTAGTTAATTCTATATGTCCATAACACGAAAATGTGCTCCCCTTATCTGCTTTGGCGGTAAAATCGTTCTTGCTTTTGTTTTGTTCAATTTTTGATTAAAATATTCCTTTCACAGAAAGTTAACGCGGAACCGAAGCGTAACACTTTGTATGTGAAGACCATCTCGACCTGTTCCTAATATGAATACCGGGCATAATCATTGTACCTCAAAACTGTACGACGGTCACTCAAAACTAACTCTGCACCAAAAAAAACCACACGATCTATATTGTTAGGGAAGGGGTATCGGGTCATGCGTACAATTATTGCCATTTTCATGGAAATTATGCATATCCGCACTATGCTGAGATGAACTCTTTTGTGAGGAATCATCCCCTGAAGTTTGTCCCTATTGTTTTAGTTCACGCTACATATCAAACTATTGGGGTGAAAATTGAACAGATGGACTGTAAACTGAGTATTTTGAGACAGGTAACTAATGATCGGAAACACATATTTCAAGATCTTAAATGAGTCATACATGTGAAGACACTGTGAACATCTTGTAGGACTGATGCAGAGTTTTTTTTCACATATTGACATACAAAAAGAAACGCAGGACCTGAGGGGTGGTGAACTGATTGGTGGGAGGGATGGGAGTTGTAGCTTTGAAGATGTTTTCAGTGCAACCGCTTGTTAAGGAAGTTTCTTTCATAAATATACTTGAAAGCGTTAAAAAATAAACGTTTGCTGTTCATCTGCTAAAGCAATGGTCACCAATCTATAAATTCTTTTAGTAACTTTCTCCTGTTCCATAAGAGATAAAGAGCTTAAGAGATTATATTCTAGAAATTATGATGTTGGAATAATTTTCCAAATAAAAAAGAGAATAATGAATATGTAAATATGTATGATACAACTAAACATGACTCGTCTTGCCCGGGACAATTAATGATCATAAGATTGATTACCAAAAAGGGAAAACCTCTAATTTACAAGGAGAAAAATTGAAATACGGGATCTGTCGTTCGAGGAACAGGTGCCCATTCTCAGCGATGAAAGACAAAAGTCAAAAGAAAAGAGAGGTACCCATTTCTCTTCTCTCTTTTTTCTTTTAAATTTTTTTTCGCCACTGAAGATGGGTAACTGCTTTCCGAAATAATTGTCTGTATTTCAATTTTCTTTTTTATGGATTAGAGATTTTCCCTTTTCGGTGTACCATTCTTGATTTTTTGCTTTTTTTTTTTGTTTTATATAAGTTTGATTACATATCGTGACTATATCTCACTTGGGATACTATATCAAAAATGATGCTGACGCGTTTCGACTTATCCGTCATCACCAGAGCTTCTAATTCAATAACTCTTGCGTAAAATTGCTGAACATTAAACATTGCTGGGCGTAATTACATGATGTCATGAGTCTTAACAACAATTAGGTATTACTGACAATAGGCCTAACGCAAATTACCTATTGATCACAATAGGCCTAGCCACAATTAACTTGTTACAACAATAGGCTTGACAGCACTTAGCTATTGACAACAATAGGCCTAACAGCAATTAGCCATTAATAACAATTGGCTAGCAGAAATTAGCTATTGTTGATTATAGGCCAGATAGCAGTTACCTACTATAACAATATGCCGAAAAGCGATTAGGTTTGCATAAAAAACAGTGACCGTTATATTCATCATGATTCACTGTTCCGACTTGATTGAATTATCGCATGCAATATTTAGAATTGAAAATTTACTAAGGGGGTATCATAAAAGTGCCATGAGAGTAAATACCACTGAACGGATTTCGAAGATTTTCGAACTTATCCCTAATGTATACATCTTGATTTAGCGAAAACAGTAGGCCTACTTAATAACTTTATGTTCATTCATGCCTCGGCATTACAAGTTGTTTGATTTATTGCAAGCCATATCTTGGCATTGAACATTTTCTTTGGTACTATAACAGTATTATTAAACACATACAACTAAAGCAATATCAACTATTTTCAAAAACTCATTCAAGACATTACTATACATTCACATGCCAAAAATCATGGGATAGCAGTGGACTATTTTTCAAGTGGTAGTAGAATCATGTGAACAGTATAAATATGCAAATCAGTGTCAGTAGGTTTAGTTACACTGTCAAGGGGTGAGGTGTTCAATGTTACAATGGCTACACGATGAGAGTTATCCGAGTACGAACATGGAGCACGACGTATGAGTCATTTAATATTGGAGGTGGCTCAAGAATTCAACATCCCACGGTCCAGAGGTTCAAGAGTCTACCGATAGTACCAACTTGACGGCATTACCTCTCACCATGGTTCTCAATGAACGGGACCCACTGCGTCTAAGTAGGATGGTCAAAGCTAGCCAGACATTATGCCAGATGATACCAGATTTTAAGTAGGGTGATACTAGACATGTATCGATGCGAACTGTGCAAGACATCGTCAGCAACGTTTCTCCTGGGTCCATGAACACATAGACTGGTGCAGACCTCTTTAGGCCATGGACCCAAGTTATCAAGCATTCACTGAAAAAGCCGGTGGTGGCTCCGTAATGGTGGGGGTGTTTTTTCTTGGCATGGCTTGGGTCCTTTGGTTAAGGTAGAATGTTCACTGACTGGCCAGCGCTATGTCCAGCTGCTTGCTGACCATCTGCAGCCCTTCATGGACTTCACATACCCTGACAACGATGGGATTTTACAGGATGACAATGCACCATGTCATCGGGCCATGATTGTTCGCGATAGGTTTGAGGAGCATTCAAGGCAATTCCAGCGCATCATATAACCCCCCTAATCACCAGATATGAATCCAATTGAACACAATTGGAATGTGCTCAGAGGGTCATTCGTTCACGGGCTCCTGCACCTCAAACAACCGTGCAATTGTAGGAAGCTCTCCAGTCGGAATGGTTGGCAATGTCTTCAGATGTCTTCCACCAACTTTGGAATCAATGCCACGTTGCACTGTGGCACTTCGCCAGGTTAGATGAGGTCCTACACATTATTAGGTGTTATGCCATGATTTTTGGAACGTGAGTGTATTTATCGAATGGCAAAAACAGTATTTAATAACGTTATTCATTCATGACTCGTCTTTCCAAATTGATTGACGTGTTATAAGCCATATCTTAGCTTTAAAATTTTTTTCTAAGGGGTAAATCATAATGGTATCAATATTCGAACTTGACCAAGCGCTGTTCCGTAATTATCAAATGGCAAAAGCAGATTTTGAAAATGCCTTCTACTCTTCAGAAAATCGAGTTCTGGACAGACGGGCAGTTGGTCAAGGCAAAAACATAAAGCACCTTTCGGTATTTAATGCAATAATATCACACAAAGATAAAGCTTATCTAACATTTAAGCTTATTCGACAATATTGAATAATAGCAATTATTAATAAATGAAACTTACTTTTTTTCAGATTTCCAGGTACTTGGTTCGGTCTCCAGAGTCGCGAACCTGATTGGATTTTCAGTGACGGCGAACCACTGAGACAAGTATCGTTTTCGAAATGGTTTTCTTCATTATCAACACCCACTTTATGTGCGTTTACGAAAACTGACTGGCAAACTGATAATTGTTATGCGAAGAAGCCTTTCATCTGCCGCTATGCAAGTAAGATTCATTGAATCATATATGAAATATTGAAACAAGAAATTTAAATAAAGAATTACATTCAAAGTGAAAAAAGAAAGGAAAAATTCCGCGATTTAGAATCGAATCAAGGACCACGAGCATCTGGTTCGCCACCTCTACCAACTGGGCCACCGTGAGTGATGATAGATCAAGATAGTCTCCAAGTATTCTAAACACTACTAAATAATCAAATTGGAAGCTGAATGATAGGGCAGATACCTGGTTTGCAGATCAGGAATGCCTCTTTTCTGAACCTTCATAAAGCTGTTGAAAACTCGTAATAAAGTAAAGATTATATATAATGGAAATATGCAAAAACATTAAGCAATTACACAGGTCAGCAAAAAAAATAACTTTTTTAAAACTCTTTTAACGTTAAGAGCTGATTCTTATGCTTTTTTTGTGCTGAATCCGTTAATGGCCTCAGTTTTTTCCTATCACCTACAGATTTCTTGTTTTTCAATGAAACATTTTAAATTATTCAGAGTTTACCATAAGGTAAAGTGTGCAAAGCCACTCGCTATCTCCTTTGCCAATGCTCGCAACAATAGTTCCTCTTAAGGAGAGTTATATTACTGAAAATGCTAAACAGCAGCGCTACTTTTCTGTCATCCATCCCGAAATCGCAGTAGGTTATATCGCCTCGATATCGGCATCCGAAATCGCTCAATGTGCAGGCGAATGCGCTCTCTATCTTATTTCTCCTCTTTGATGGTTACGGGACATTCGTAATTATTATTATTAGGATAGAAAAAAATCATTGCTTGAAGGGAAGAAATTTTTTAGTAGGCTCTTTTGGAGTTTTCCATGGTCAAAGGCTAACAATCTTTTTTGGCAATAACCTTCATATCTAGTAAGAATGAAATGGACCATCTGAGTTAAATTGAATGCCATAACTCTTTCAAAAATCACATCTTTCAAAACACGAAAAGCCATCTCCACATTATTACCTCTCAAAGGAAGGTCAGTTCGATAAAAGGAACACCACATATTTCTGTTCTGCCAGTATCCATTCATGTAATTTAAGAAGTTTGGATAATTCTTGCAAACTGAATTTTTACACAGAACGTTATAACTCCTAATCAAATCCTCTTTTGTTTTGTAATAAACAAGTGATTTGAACCATCCAAATAACTCTTGCCTATGAAGCTTGTCGATCTTATTTTTGTTGCTAGCACTTAACCAACTCCCAACAGCCTTTAGAACATGAAACTGACATAACAATAGGGTACTTAGTGGGAAGTGCTTACGCAATGCCTTTTGCTTTTTCAGATCATTATCTGTTAAAATGACTTTCGGATAATTAGCACACCAAAAACTTTCATCATTCCAGCATTCATTTACAAGGCTTTCAAGTGCTTTGTTAAAAAGCACTTGGTTTTCTGCAGTTGTAATAATAAAACCAAGTGGTAGACCTCCAGCTGGTGTTGCAGTAATAAATAAATAAACTCTATGCCTTTGTTTGTCTAAACCTCTCCCAGCATCAACAAACATTATCTCTGATACTTGCTTGACTTTAGAATGAACTCGTTGCACAAGAGGTGTGCATACAGAAACATAGTAATCTGAATCGATATGGCCTATCACAAACTTCCCACCGTTTTTGGAGATGAAGTCATTTAAAAAATCTTCACAACTTTTCAGCATTTCCGTTGTGACAAATACTTTTTAAAAGTATTTGAAATACAAAATACAAAATATGTGGCTACAAATGTATTTTAAAATATTTCAAATACTTCCAGTCAAACGTATTTCAAATACAAAATACCAAATACGTATTTACAAATACAAAAAAATACTTTTAATTTATTTACGATTTTTTACAATTTTTCTTCAATAACAGCAACTTTTCAAATCTGGCATCACTCAGACGATTTCTCGATGGGGTCGAAATCTTCCCACCCACGCTGAACAGTCGTTTGTAGCGTCCCCACCCCCACTATGTATATCATATAGTCGTTGGACTTATTGTCCTACGTTCGAAGTGGGTGAGCGCTAAGGGTTCGGGACCGATAATTGGAAATAAAACCTACTACCACTGTGATTAGGTACCTTCAATTTATTTGGTTTAATAATCTTACATAAACCACAACCCACATTCCTCTTATAATACTAAAACTCACTACGACTAATGGGCCCATGAAGTTTGCATGCTGCTAAATAAAATAAGTTAATATACGCTTAATTAACCCCCAGCGACTTAGCCCAGCAAAGCCGGCACCTTGGCTCACTAGATTCAGAGACAATTGACCACTGTAGGTTTGGGTGTGAAGATATCTATACTGCTAGCGATTTGGGATTGCTCTGCCCATTCATGACCCGAAACAAATATTCCGAAAAATTAGCACTCGATAGCGCAACGTCACTCCTTTATTATTGCAATTCTAGGGGGGAGAGACAGTGACCCCTCTTGGGCACTCATGAATGGGAGATGGTTACCCACTGGCAGTATCGATCATTCGGCTATCCATATTTAGCATCGTGAGTGCATGTGCCAGGTTCGCTAGTCAGCTTAAAACTAAATATATCTTGCTTTTCCCAACCATAAGTCTATCAATAACTAGTACAAAGTGCTTAAAAAAAAAATTTCTATTATTTTTGGAGAATAGTCTTTTATCGGCTTGCCGTGTGCTCGGAAATCTATTATCTCGAACACATTCAGTTCAGTCTGCTTAAAGATCTGCACAGGTGTGACAACTGTTAATCCTCTTCTCAAAGTCGGGGCTCCTACTGCATTGGTATATCTGTTACGCTCCTCATAGTTCAGTTTAAATTGAACACTAAAGTTTAGCAACTACATTGGGACGAACTCACCAAAATCTTCGCATGTAGCCACCCTAGTTATCCTTCCTTCTAATAATCTGCTCCATGGATAATACTCCGTTCAGCGTGACCACTGTCCTTGGCTGGCTCGCACGGCTCATCATTCGTGGTTCCACGGGCGTTCTCGTTCCTCAGTCTGTTTCGCTCCGATATAGCCATATGCCGTGGATCAAAATGAAAAGGCACATTGAACAATGATTAACTATGTCAAAGAAAATAATGTCAATTAGAGCATTTGAAAGGGAATACTTATGCAATGTCGTCCAGCTGCTACGAACATGCCGTCGTATATTCTTCCTTCCGAACCCTCATTAAATTTCTTTACAATATCGGAGTGACTTCTTGAGGCTGCTTATGTGAACGTTCCGTTTTCAGAAATAGAATGATTCCATTACGAGTCGTTATGCTCTGGACTATTCTTTATCACTTATATTTCCAAAGCTTCCTTGATCAACCAGTATATCGAGAGGAACACCAAAGACAAAAACTTCATAATCATAAAAAAACAAATTTTTTTTTTTTTCAACAAAAGCGTTGACACGATCATCGTTTTCTCCGAAAACGATCTCAACAATCCCCCGTTGGAAGCTGAGCTATATTCCGGGAAAGCATCCCAACAATTCCCAGTCCCAACAGAAGACCATTGTCGATCGCTCACGGCCTTAACCCCTCAACCAACAATAACGATAACTTAATTAAACGCTAAACAATCACACTCATACAACGACACAGACTTAATAAAACAACAGTAAATAAAATAAAACGACAAATAACCTAATTATGAACGCACCCACTCCCACTTAAACGAACAAACGTGACTTCTTCTTAACCTGAACGTCACACGTTCAACAGGGGCTTCTGCCAGAGGCGTATTAAATTTCTTAAATACATGTAACTACTTTACGATTGGGAAAGAATTCAGGCAGGAAGCGTTCTCTCTGGACTTTCTAAATAAGAGAGGCATTCAATGTAAACACAGTTCTCCGAAGCTGGAACTGTAATGCTTTCAGAATCATCCAATGTAATTATAGACATTCTGAAAGAGTAAATAATTTATAAATTTTCATAGGAAAATAGGTAGGAATCGAAAATAACAGATTTATTGCATCTTGTACAAGCCACTTAGTCATGGCGATTGAAATGTTTGAAAATAGGAGTAAAAGATTATTTTTGTTCTTTTTAAGCTTATTTGTGTTTCAGAAGTATGACGTTCAAGTATAAATTTTAGTTTTACCTTAACATTTATAACTCTTATGGTTTTCCAAGCTCTGCCCCACTGGTCAAAGGATACTGAATAAGCAGTTTATGAAAGATACTGAAGCAGAATAAGCAGTTTGGGGCAAATGACTGTTGGGGCAAATGACCGGGCCCCGTCGAAAATATACAAATTTTTTTATTATTTTTTAAAGATGTCGTTTATACAGGGTGTCTAGCAAAACAATCTCGTAAAATTCCCTGACTTTTCCCGGTTGATCATGTTAGTTGAACCCATAACTAATCGTTAACGAATCGTTAAATTTAACTACAATGAATTAAAACATTACCCATTTTAAAACTTATTTTGAAGAAAGAATTAGCAAAGAAACTACCTGTGGTACAGTACAATCTCCTTCGCATGGCAAAGCACAACCGCAAGCAGTATTCAAACAATTAACCAACTGCAATGAAATCAGAGGGTTTTTTGGTTGGGAATTGGAATCCCATGATCCCCCATTTGGAGTGGGAGTTGTTTTGATTGGCAGTACCGCTAATTGGGAAAATCGACTGGTCCAACAACAATTTGAGGGGAGGAATAGTCATTTAAAATTGAAAAAAGTATTTGAAATACAAGATACTTTGAAAGTGTATTTGGAAATACTGTACCAAATACTGTAAAAATATTATATTTGAAATACAAAATACTAAATACAATCAAATACCCTCAAATACTTTCAAATACTAAGTATTTCAAATACATCACAACCCTATTTCCGTGCCAGATTTGGATCCATACTGCTTAGAGAATGTGTCCTTAAAAAGCTTGCCAATTAAATTAAAGTATGGCAGATATGAAGAATCAGCTTCATAAATAAGGGTGCTCCAAACACATATATCATCAGGGTGCTCTAAACATATATCAGTGTCCAAGCAGTGTCTAGCTGAAGAAGAACTATGTCCTTGATGGAAAAGATCAATCTATTTCTCTCGAGTTGCCACCGACATATCTTGAAAACGAAGACAAGCTGCATTGGAAAGCGAATGGTTGTGATAGTTGTTAAGCTGGATGATACATGGCCACTCTTTCACCTTCAAATCAGGTACTTTTGCACGTGAACGTGAAATATCCATTCTGAAATTAAAATATTAACTATATTAAAATGCTAGGATAAGTAGAGCTGTCATTTTATATTAAATCATAAAGACTTACAGTTTGGGGAAGTAATTAGATATTAGTAATTAAATGATATAATTAAATTACTTTCATGTAATTAAATTAGCAATTGCAATTATTTTTAATTGGTATATATAATTACTAATCAAATTACCTTAACCAATGTAATTGATAATTAATGATTGATAATTAATTAATTGATAATTAATTACGTAATGGAAATATTTCTGCTATCGTAATGTGTAGACTAGCTGTATCATAATTTATTTGTGAGTAAGTTAACCATTTTTAAAACTGAATGTAAAAATAAAACTGAGTGTAATCAGTATTCACTAACCAAAAGTGGCAAAATATCAAATGATTAAATTAAGACGAACTGATAATTACCTTCGTATACATATTGAAAGACTACTGTCGCAGTCGGTGTTTTTTGACGTTCTTATCCCTAAGTAACCACGATTATCCGTCTTGTGATGACATCTCAAGTCTACAAAAAATGTTATTTACTTTGCCTGCTCTAGGATAAGTACGTCGAATTCGCCAAACAATTTTGTTCTGTGCTTTTATATTTTCCAACCATTCCTAAAACCAAACGGGAAAAGCTAGGTTGTTAAACATGCAGATCACGGGCTTACACAAAACTTCGTACCTTTACTTCTTCTTGAGATGTGCATTTCGTTCGAAAAGTACAAGAATACTTCCCCCGCGATTCAAACTTGCTACTTTCAAACAAATATTCATAATAACTAGAGAGTAATGATTTTATTTCTTCGCCTCCTGCCATGTTTAAGATGTAAAAAAGTGATTTCCCAGCATTTCCCGCGCTGGGTCTTACTTCCGGAGATGACATCACTAACTATGGTCATGAAGGAGACGGAGCATATGGTCAGTGAGCTTATGGCTGAAAGCCTTGGGAATAACAAAAATGCGAGCGGGAGAGACGGATGTGTAGAAACATCGTCTCGAATTCTAACTGTCGGACTTCAAATCCAATGAGAAAAAGCAAAGCGCCTTGCAAAACAACAGAAGGGAGCACACAGACTGAACTTTATAACATTGCTTGTAATGTGTGTTCTAATTTATCGTCTTGTTCAGCTCCGGACAGTGTTTCACAGGAATTTCTCGTATCGAACGGCGAAGCTGCCAACGTGGCAAAGGAAGACGCACTTCAGCCGGATACAGTGAGTTTCGTAGCAACCCCGGCGGAACGAGCGAGAGAAATCGCAACGAAGAAGGTTGGCGAGCCCAGCAGTGGGAGAATGTAGTCACCGACACGAATATTGGGCGAATATTCGTGCTACAAGCGTCTGTGCGACAAATTCATACAAACATCAGCCTCACAAGAGACTCCGAACACTAGTTTGGATACAAGGAATCCCAGCCTATTATTACCGACGAGCAGTTGCTTCGAGAGTGAACATGCAGAAGATAGAACTCCCGAGGGACCAGTTTCCAAGATATGCCCTGGGGGTTATCAGCATTCGGTTAATTCTCTCAGTATTTTCCTGCCACCAAGTGCAACGCGCTTAGTTATTCTTTGCTAATTAATTCGAAGTTATTAAGCTCGGCTCTCCATTAGTGACGCGAAAATTTTATTTTATTTTACATTAGAAAAATCAAGACTGGCGAATCCTGAAACGCATCAGTGTAGCCGCTTTCTGTTTTGCGGTACACGTTTGTTTCCTACCAGATTTCCTTGACGAGGAGTAAATAATCTAGAAGAGTAAGGTACAAAGAAGATTTGTCACATTTCCTTTTTTTTTGGCTGAAGCAATTCGCTTAGTTAAAAGTTAAAGATTAATTTATAAGAAATTTGCGTTGTTTCTGTTAACTATAGCGAGCTCAAATTATTGTAAGAATAATAATTCTTTCTAGCCATAGTTTTGATGAGGATTTACTTGTTTTCTCTTGTGGTATCGTGGCCATCAATTATGAGGCTATCAAGTTAATACGACAAAGCAAAAACATTTTACGGTTCCCTCGTGTCAGATGGAATCCATTGCATTTATTACTTGTAATTAGAAATATATGCATATTGTAAGTAAATAAATGTGTTATTATCAACTCTATCCCTGTGTTCGTAGATTTTCTTAATTAAAAATCGCTTCCACTACACTCTAGCTTAACTTACCATTTTCCTATGTGACACAGGAGATAGTTTGCATTTTTTGTTAGCGAGCGTGGTTCGCTTAACGAGATTGAATTGTTTGAAAAAATAGGAATTCAACATGAGCACACAAATGCATATACGCCTCAAATCGAGTTAATCGAACAATTAGGGTGAGTCGGGGTAAGATGTCCCAGTGGGAGAGATGCCACACTTGCTTTAAAAAATTGAAATACTCAACAGGTGGAGCTACAAAAATAAAATTGAAACCTGTCTGGAAACCTCACTGCTGAAAATTTGGTTCGCGTCGGGTTCTTTGCTCGCCTACAAACCAAGACAACCTGCTTCGTTGAATGTGATTTAGACTCCTTTATAAGTGATATACACTGGTGGCCAAAAGTTTGGACCAACATCACAAATATGCAAATAATTTGCATATTACAATCATCGTGTTGCGTGGTGAGCACTAAAACCATATTATGTATTGTATAATGTTAACTGAAGGCCAACGAGAGTGAATTAAAAATTTTAACTAGCAATTTACAAATTTCAAAAAAGTTGCTGAAATCTCCCATGTGAGCTACAAATCTTTATCAGGAATTGTTAAAAATGTTAATTGGAAATAGGACGGAAATAGGACGACCTTGTGCACTGACGCGAAGAGACAAATCAAGAATTAAGAGACATGTTACACATGATATTACATCTGGGCATGTAGTCAACACCACACAAGTCAAACTTAATCTGCAACTTGCTGCCTCAAGAAGAACATTTCGCAGCGAACTACGTGCTCAGAACTTTGCCTATGAAATTATACCCAAAAAGTTGCCACTAACACAGAAACAAACGCAGGATAGACTGGAGTTTGCTAAGACACATCTGCGTGAAAACACAGACTTCCAATTGGTTGTTTTTTCTGATGAAAAACGAATCAGTTTGGATGGTCCTGATAATAAAGCTTCTTATGAAAAGCATCGTGATAAAGAAACACTTGTTCTACTGCGAATTAAGCGCCAAATGGGTGGTAGTGGAGTGATGATTCTGGGTGCCATTGGAAGCAACGGAAAGTTGAAGATTCACATTATAGATGGACATTGCACAACAGCTCAATATAAAGATGATCTTCACAATGTGTTCATCCCTTTGTGCAAAGTCTAGTTTAAGCAAAATCCATGGATTTAGCAGCAGGATAGTCCTGCAATCTTTACTACACGAGTTGTGTAAGCCTATTTTGAGAGCAACAACATTTTCACTTTTGCTTGGACTGCTCGAAATCGAGATCTCAATATTTTTGAGAATGTGTGGCATCTCACGGAACAAAAAATTTACCAAAACACAGTATAAATCTCGAGAACAACTAATAGCAGCCATTCAGAAAGCTGTTAAGCCAAATGTTATTAAAAGCTTATTTAATTCTATTTCAGGTCGTTTGTCAAATATTGTAGAATCAAAATGATCTCAAATATGAAAATAATTAGTTAATGATGTAATACTTTTTTCCCTTTATGTTATACAAATGTGGTTCAAACTTTTGGCCAGTCTTATTTTGATTTTAGGTAATAAGAAACCAACAACGCAGAAATAAATTTGTTTTTTCCCTGAATATTGTTTCATATTTACTTAGAGTTGTAGGTGTGAAACAGTTTTCGTATAAATTCAGTTTTTCTTGACATTGCTGGTTGGTCCAAACTTTTGGCCACCAGTGTAGAGCAAGTAAACGGTTTATTAAGGTCGAGTTTAATGAGTATGAAGTTGAACTTTTATAAATATGTAAAGTAATACTGTCATATCTAACATGTGCTGAGATGAAACAGGAAACATTAATCGATAAGTTTGAATAAAAATTTAATTTTGGGTTTGCAAAGGGGAAAAGATGCCCCTTTAGCATGCAGGGAAGGATGCCTCAGTTTTCAGATGTTCAATTATGTATTTAATTTTATTAGATAATTCCGAGACGATATAAACGCAAGCAAACTGGCCTAAATAGAGGTCAGTGGATTGTTGATAATCTAAAAAATCTATCACTACAGTTTCCAATAAACAAATGGGCGTTAACCAGCATACCGGTATTTTGGGATCCCATTCAGAACCTTGAGACGTCAAATAAAATCCAATGGTGTAACAATGACAAGATTGGAATATGAATTATGGTAGTACAATCTACAATATGAATTATTTAGATGGCTTTGAAGCATGTGGAATTATGCCTTACAACCCTTTGAAAATTCCCGATCATGCGTTTGTCATTGGTGAAGCTACAATAACGAATGAATCTCCTAAAGATCAGCAAACAGGAAAACCAAGTGACACTGATGTTCAATCAGGAGCAAGTCACATAGAACCAGGACCTAGTAAGTTGTCTCCAAGAAAGATTTTACATAGCATTTTGCTGCTTCCAACACTAACTACTAAACCATCAACCAGGAAAAAAGCAGTGGTCATGATAAATGAAAAGACTTCTTCATCGAAACCAAAAAAGAAATCCAACAACCAAACCAAAAAATCAGGTGACGATGAACAAAATTTGTGTGTTCAGTGCAAGGAAAATTATTTCGAGAAGAAACAAAAATGGTTTGGATTGAATGAATTGCTTGCCTCAGGTGGCTGCATGAAAACTGTACTGCTAATGGAAATAGGGTCATGGGTGCAGAAGACAACATAGACAATGCAAAGTAAAAAATAAAATGTATTTTTTGCTTAAAAAATTGATCCAGAGGTGGGGCATCTCTCCCTACACAGATGAGGAGAGATGCCCCAGTGTTGGGGGTACAGTTTTCATTTTTTTTTATTTCATATATCATCAGAATTTTTATTTGACCATATAGTTGAAATATAATTTGATTATATATTCTATTAAAAAAAATTTTATTTCAAATAAATGTTTCTTTTTCTAAAAAAAAATAAAGAAGGCTTCTGTAGGGCATCTTACCCCGAGTCACCATATGGATCTTGCTCATTCAAACCTGAAGTCAGCCTAACTTTCCAATCGATTTTGATCTGAAGCAGTGATGACAGTACATACATAAGAAATCGTACTGTGAATACTGTTCTGAAGAATCCGACCCCAGATGAAATTTGGTATGGAAGAAAACCAGGTGTAAAATTATATGTGAGTTTATGGATGTTTAGAATTTTCATATCCTAAAGCAATTATGAAGAAAACTGGATGATCTAGCTAAACCCGGTATACTGGTAGGCTATTCAACAAGAACCAGAGGATATAGAATTTGGGGCTTTGAAAAAAATGATGTTGTTCATATGAAACATGTCAAATTTGATGAAACTCGAAATGGAATTGACATGAAACAGGAGAATGTGTATGAGAATGTGTTCCAAATTGGGGTCAACATCAACATCAGGAAACAAAACACGAGTATGACTCGAACCGAACAGAAGAAGGCCTCATATCACCAAAAGAAAAACCAAAACTACTCAGTCAACCAAAAGATTCTGAATAAGAAGAATATGAAGATGCAGAAGATACTGAGATAGTGGGGATAATATAAACACCTAAGAGAAAACCTGGAAGACCTCCAAAGTGACCCAGGAACCCATGGTGTCGTAAAAGAAAACCCTCTGTTGAATTAAACTTCTGTGAAATACCAGATCCAAACACTGTAACAGAGGCATTGAGTTCACCATATGCAAAATATTGGGAAGACGCAATGAACGATGAATTAAATTAACTGGAGAAAAGAAAATCATGATCTGTAGTGGAAAAATCTACTGATCGAAAAATAATAGGTAGTAGATGAATTTTTCATGTGAAACGAGGAATTGACAATCATGTAAAATGATTTTGAGCAAGACTAGTGGCTCGAAGCTTCTCTCAAGAAAAAGGGATCAATTACCAAGAGACTTACTGTCCCGTTGTTCAGTTTTCAGTCTTATGTTTTTTATTAGTATTGGCACTCATTTTCAACTGGTCAACTAGATATCTATATGTAGAACTAACTGAAGAAGTATTTATGTTCCCACCTGAAGGCATCATTTTACCGGACAATAAAGTGTTGAAACTGAACAAATCTCTATATGGTCTTAAACAAGCAGGTCGAAATTGGAACATTGAGTTAGACAAACAGTTAAGCAAGTTGTGTCTACGTTTGGAATTATGAAATGATTCTAGCAACTTATGTGGATGATATTGTTATTATAGCACGAGACACAAAAGCAATGGAAGATATGATTCAGAAGATGAAGACTTTATTTCAAATGAAAGACCTTGGACCAGTATCGCATTTACTAGGAGTAGATATCGAAAGAAAAAATGGACAATTGCTTTGTAATCAAAGAGAGTACATCGATTCAACACTTAAACAATATATGTCAGACTACAGAAGCACTTATGACTGCTAGATCCTGGATTTAAACTTTCAAAGGAAGACTGTCCGAAAACTGAAAAAGAACAGGAAGAAATGAAAATAAATCGTTATAGAAATGCGATTGGGTCATTAATGTATCTTGCGCACACGACGAGACCTGACATTGCGTTTATCATGACGAATTTGGTGCAATACAATGAAAACTCCGGACATACTCATTGGGATGCTGTAAAACATATCATGCGCCATCTGAGCACACCCGAAATTGCTATATACCAATAATAATAATAACAGTTCTATTTTGTTTTAGTGATTTAGATTAGGCCATGGATGCAGACCGTCGAAACAGACCATGCACTGATTTACTTTGGCAATATTGTTATGCTGGGAGGAGGAGCAATATTCTGGAGCTGCAAAAAGAAAATTTGTATAGCAACTTCTACAATGGCTGCAGAATTCGATTGTGATTCCTATGTTGGAATATGGCATTATTATGCGCCATCCAATGTTGGAATATGGCCTTACAGCATCCAAATACTTATTGACAAAATTTTAAATATAATGACATTATTATGCTAGATCAAGATATATCGAAACAAGTCCGGAAAGCTATCAAGATTGCTCTCAATATTATGCTCAACTATTCCATAAAATCTATTCTAGTAAGAGTAAATGGAAAGAAATTAAAATATCTTATATCAGATGGCTCTCAGAATATTACCCCATTTTCCAAGGCTGATAAGTTGACTCCTGATATGTTATCTGATTTTTTGCAAACGTTACTTCCTGTCTCTCCTATTTCTTCTAATTCTTACCCTTTTTCTGTTCCTTTTAGTCCTCCTTTTTCTGCTTTTCCCTCTTCTTCTGAAGAAATTCTTTATATATTTCGTCAACTAAAGAGTTCGACTTTTCCTGATCCTTTAGGATTACGTTCAGACGTTTTGATTTTTGTGGCCTCTTCTTTAGCCTTCCCCTTATCTTATTTAACTTATCTTTGGAGATGGGGTCGTTTCCGAAAAGCTTATGTGTTTACAGGATAATATCAATATTTAAGAGTGGTGATCCAAAAGATTTTCGTAATTATCGTCCTATATCAATATTGCCTATATTTTCAAAAGTATTTGAGAAATTATTTTTTATCCGTCTTTCAAGTTTCGTCTCGGAATTTAAATTGATTTCGAGGTTTCAACATGGTTTTACCCCAACTCGGAGTATTGATACGGCATGTTTTGCTTTAACGGACTTTATTAGTTCACATATGGCCGATAAGAAGTTTGTGGTATCTTTATTCTTGGACTATACTAAGGCCTTTGATTCTATCCCTATTTCACTCTTAGTTTTAAAATTTTCTTCGTTTTATAATATTCGGGGGCCCCCCTTAAATTGGTTAATTTGATTTTATATCAGATAGATCTTATCATCTTAGTCTCTCTAATGTTATTTCTGCTCCGTTAATTCGTAATCAGGGGGTCCCTCAAGGCTCGATTCTTTCTCCTTTATTATTTAATTTATTTATTAATGAACTTTCGTTTAACCTATCCATCCCTTCGATTATTTGCTATGCTGATGATATAACTCTTTCATTTGCAGATTTCTCTATTTCTAATTTACAATCATCAATTAATCAAGCCCTTATAACCCTAAGTTTTTGGAACTCATTTAATCAACTCTCATTAAATACTGGTAAAACCAACTATATTGTTTTTTTATCAACGTAATAAGTGTAATTCCCAGTCTAATTTATCAATTTTTTACAACTCTACTCTTTTGCTTCCCACACGGTCATTTAAGTATTTGGGCTTATATTGTCTTCCGATTTATCCTGGAATGCTCATATTAA
This sequence comes from Rhysida immarginata, assembly GCA_023313115.1. NCBI lineage: Eukaryota > Metazoa > Arthropoda > Chilopoda > Scolopendromorpha > Scolopendridae > Rhysida > Rhysida immarginata. The sequence goes on from JAHWFO010001990.1 coordinate 54,587, forward strand.
TATGTTGAGCAATACTCTTAGTCAGAGACTAGGGATGATTTCTCATTTACATTATCTCCCTTCCTCGATACTGCTCCTATTATACTATTCTCTAATCCATTCTTCATTATGCTATGGAATCCAATTCTGGGGCTCTTCATCTAAATTTAATATAACTCGACTTCTTCGTATTCAGAAATGGTTTTTGCGGATTCTTTACAAATGCAGTTTACCGGCTTCAGTTTCTCATATGTTTAACTTATCTGAAATTAATACTATACATCAGATTTATGTTTTACAATTATCAACTTTTATTTATAAAGTTATTAATAATTACCTCACTTTATCCTCGCCTATAATAATAAACCGATATTGTGACTTTCACACTTACTCAACCAGTTTTGCAAATTCTATTCGATTGCCTGTAGCGAAGAGTAATTATCAATGTTGCAGTGTTTTTTATGCGGGGGCTAGTTGGTAGTCCAAATTACCTGAAGATGTTCGGTCATCTCCATCAGTTGCCATCTTTAAAAGGAATTTAAAAATTCTTTTATCTACTAACTCTATTAAATTCTAACCCTACTAATAGTTTTTTCTTTTTCTTTTTCTATTACATTGTTGTTTGTTGTTATTTTTTTATATTGTTGTCCACCAGAGACCTATCTTGTCGGCCTCAAGCCCTAATGGCTCTGGTGTGACATCTTTTATAAGTTTTAATTTATTAAATCAAAAAAATAAATTATTCGTGCAGCTTTTTTGTTAAGTAGATATATTTCAATGACAGATACATGTAATAAGGCGGGCCTCCCAACCTTTAACACGATCATACTTAAAACTAAGCTAAGAGAAATTTATGTTGCATAAAAGATGAAAATCATCCATTTCATGTTATCGCCGATTGGATGAAAAATAATACTTTGACCCGTATTGTACAAAAATACAAATTAATGCCTCCTTTTGTGATCTCTTCTAGACTCAGTAGATTTTTCCCCTTCGACACTATTGAAGTTTGGAACAATTTGCCTTATCAGTTGAGATTGAATCTCATAGAATGTAAAAATCAGGACTGCGTCAATCACAAGTTTCACGTTAAACGATTACTCCTTGTAACGTGGAAGCGTGTAATATTATAAGTACAGAACAGGTGAATATAAATTTGCAATAACAAAAATCACAGTTTATTAAACGACTTGTTCAAAAGTAACTGATAATCAATAAAGCTAAATCTCTGATTTAACAGTAGGAACCATTATCTTAGAGGCCAACAAATTAACTTCTTTATGGCTCAGAAACAAAAACAATTAAAACAGGTAAGTAAAAAATTGCAATATGTCATTATCGGTAGTTAAGTTAAACTCATAGCTTGTTACATGTATATAACGATTACATTCACGAAGCTCAACATCAATTTGAAGACAAACTGCTTCTGCTTCTCTTATTTTTCCAGGATTCCCTTCCGTTGTCGATGTGCACACTCCACTCACTGCTGCGGACTGCTCTACTGTCATGGCGCTCCTGCACCTGGTGTCTCCATCGTTGCATCCATGCAAAATTTTAAAGGGAAACAAAAACTCCATGATTAGCTCAAAATATAAAATCCTTTAATCAAATATCTATTTATATTTATATAGCTGGGCTATTTCGCCTTGTAATTTCTTAGATAATTTCAATAAATGAATAATGTTCTATCCAGTGCAATTATATTAGCCAAAAACTATCTCAAATAACATTGATCGCCCTCCAATATGCAATTAGGGCTTCTTCACATAAAAGCATTAAATCCGTTCAATAACTGGAAATATATCTGTGCATCCAATTAATGGTAATATCATAAGTTAAAATAAACTGCCCGCCAATACGCAATTCGGGCTTCCCATTCTCTAAAATTTATCCCAGTATCTAGTAGCTCCTGTGCGGCCTCCTTATTCACAAAACAATTAACAGCACTAATGACTGCTCCAACGCAGCGCAATAGCTGCCTCTATAACTCCAATCCGCTCATAAATTATCACCAAGGTTGAAGTCGACTAAATAGCATACCGCAAATAAATTGTCGCGGCCACATTAACTCGAAATACTAAGGCACACACACACGTCCGAAGCACAAACAATAGAAACCACGTAGCATAATATTTTTCTTGCTAGACGGTTAAAACATACTGAGAATGCAACTATTTTCTTTCCTATTCACATAGGTCGGCAAGCAGAAAACCACCTACTCCGGTGTCAGTAAATGCTTTAAGGCTATACGATAAAATACCGCATACTATCACACAGCATGCCATAAACTTTAATTCTTCAAAAATTCTCTGACTGTCTCGCAATACCGCAAAACGGCAGCAGGTCAAATGGGAGAGCTGTAAACCGCTCAAAATTATGCGAATGTCCGTAGCAATAAGATGAATTAAAAAGTCATTACCGTGAGTGTTGGATACGACGGGCTCAGTCAGCTCTACGGCAGCAGGGACTTGAATCGCCGAACAGTTCTTCTGACGGGGTTCCTCTCCTACTCCAGGCGGCTGCTTGGCTTTCCCGCGACGCTCGCTTGAATTAGAAAAACATAAATCATTAATTTCATGTTCAGGCTTCGCCCGGTATCCCTTGGCGCATAGAGATAGATAAATATACCCAGAGGTAGAAACTCAGTGGCGCCACAAGTCCTTTGTTCACCAGGGCGGCGCTGCGAACCAATCCTGTCTTGAATAGCATACGACTATATTGTTTTAGTATACAACTGAAGCTATTTTTCAGTAAATGTTGCGTTTAAAAGTTTATTATTCCAAATTATAAAATATGTAATTTTCTGTAAGGTATGGGAAATTAGTTTGCCATTAAAAAAAAGTGATGTCAACATACATTTAATTCAATTCATATTAGCAATTGAGTGAAAACTTGCAAAAAGTTATAAGCTTCATATTGGAATAATTTATACGAACAAATTTTAAAAAAAAGTTTCTAGACTACGTTACAAACTCCCTAAAATCACAAAATACGAATTTTTCAATCAGATATTTTATATTTTCGTTTTACATATTTTAAGTTATCATTTGAAAGTTCTTTTGTTTTCTTTTTTACAAAGTGAACTAATCTCATCTTGGTTACCCTCATCTTTATTTATATTATATAGGTATATTTGTCCAAAGTAGAAAAGAAGACGATTTATAAGAAGACTAGAATTTGTTTTATTTTTGTCTAGTTTTTACAGAAAATATGAGAAGTTGTGCAGTAGCATAGCTATTAGAGCTTACCGTTGTTTCGGTTATGGAGATTAAAAGAGATAATTACAGTTCGTAGAGATTAGTATCTGCGCTGCTAATAGCTCTCTAGAACCGGACCTGGACTGCACGCTCCGCCATTTTGAAAGACACGAGAAGTGTGAAGTTGCACCCCCCCTGCCTTGGCGAATCTCCTGCAATTCAATTCTGCCGGAGAGGCATTCTTCTCTCTTGTGACATTGTCACAAAGCGTCGAAATAGCACGAAACGTCGTGCTCTCGGCTCTCGCCCGTTCTTCCGTATCTATCGACGGCAAAACATCTGATTTCAGCCGCGCTCCCCTCTTCTCTTCATGGCTCCGTCTCGCGACTTGCGCGAACGAACCATTCTCCTTTCGCGGGGGGAGGGGGTCTCTTTCTGTCTCCGCTTAAATTTACTATTGATAAATATTCGAGTCGCGGAATATCTTTTTCTTTCCGGATCGGGTCACAAATTCTGTGACACTCCTTCAACATTTAATGTCTAACCAACTTGATGAGTGATATAATTTCTTTTATTGTTTCATCTCAAAGGGATGCAGAACGAAAATAAATAAATAAATAAATAAATAAATAAATAAATAAATAAATAAATAAAGCATTAGCTGAAACTACCAAAACTGTCATGTGGTTAAAAATGCTTATCAATGAACTGAAGCTGCACAAAGTGTTTACGTCACCGTATGTAGTGAAAAGTGACAATTGCGCTGCAATTTGTTTTGCCAAAAACAAAGTAGAAAATGATAGAACTAGACACATCGATATAGCGTATCATCTTGTGGATGAGAAACTTGTAGAATATGTACCCACAAACAACAATGCTGCTGATATCTTAACAAAAAGACTACCGAAACAGCGTGATAATCAGTGTATCAAGATAATCGGTTTAAGTGAGTGTAAGATATAATTTGAATTAGTTTGATGTTAAAAAAATAAAAAACTGTCAAGTGGAGGATTGTTAATTGGTGACACTATATTTATTTATTTTGTTTTGTAAATTACTTAAACAAGAATTGCAAGAATGTAATAATGACAACGTATTCAGTTGCTCAACAATGTCTTACGCGATACGCTTCTCATGATTGTAAAGAAAGAATTGTGTTTATCGCAATGACGTATATTAAAGATAGACTCCGAATCCTATTGTTAACAGCGGCAAAAAGTGAAGCAAATTGAGCCATGATATTTCTGGGCAGGAGTGAGCCGTGGAGTAATTAGCTGTCTGGCTGCTTTGTTTCTGAAGATTTTGGGCCTGAGGAATAATTAATTCAAAACCATTCCTCAAAGTTAAACTGCGTACAACTGTACAAACAGACAAGAAAAAGGATCAGGAATCATTTTCCACAAAAATAAATCATATATATGTAACTAAAATGAAAATACGTAACTGAAAGACAATCGAAACGAAATAGAAATTGAAACCATGATCGGAAAATTGTTTATAAAATATAATAAAATACTTCAAATACAAAGTAAACGAAAAGATAAACTTTTCACTCAGTGATCGGCGTGTGAAAGAATTACTAATCAGCTACTCTCATGTTTAGCCATGTGTTTTGCATCATCTTCACTCACTTTCGGCCATGACAGTTCTGGGCATGGAGCTTCCCAATTTGCTTCAAGTTACAACAATAGGATTCGGAGTCTATCTTTAATATACGTCATTGGTTTATCGTTTGTTAGTCATATAGTCGTACATGTATTATCCTAATAGTAGCATTTTATTTTAACAACATTTAATCTCTGTAATATATCTCAAATAAATTATCAACATAAAATTCCCAAGATAGAATTTGTAATCAATTCAGAATTTTCTCCAGGCAAAGAAACTTAATCTAAAACTTTGACTTGGATTCCGTGTTGCTGATCAAAATATCTTATCAGACATGGAAAGAGTTTTACATTTTTCTGGTTGGATGCATCTCAATACAGAGTAATAAAACGAACATTGTAAAGTGTGATCTTCAATTAAGAAAGGGCATTATAACATTATTTATGATGGCTTCGGTTTTAGTAAGTGTGCAAGAAAACTTTGGATCGAACAACATTGTCATAATTTTAGATCTGCAACCCATCGATCTGAACGAATGATTGTGACATACGGAATGAAAAGAAAATACAACTTCAGCTAATGCAACCTTGTTGGAAGTGTTGTTATGAACAAAATTAAGTATATTGGAATCTGAAACTGATTGTATAGCTCGCTTGTGTTTGTTGGATTGGAGGTGTCTCTTAATATCATTCTTTTCACTAGTAGAAATTGAGAAATCTGAATTCGTACTGAATTTCTTAATAAATGGAAATTCTTTTGCAAGTTCATCATTAAATTTGCAAACTCTTTTTTTTTAGAAGTCATGTCTAAAAGTAATAAAATAACAAAAATAAGTGTTGTGCATTTCTTAAATGTATAAAAATTGTAATAAAAATGAAATTACCTGAATAAAAAATAAATGGAACATAACAGCAACAGTGAAGATCTTATTTTTCTTCTGAAAAGTCGAATCCTTAAATTCACTTCGTTTTTGTTAAACTTTCTGAGCTTTTGTTCTTAACTAATGTCACCTCCATGTGACTTCAGTGAACTGCATACATATTTTACCTTAGCCATGGAATTGACTGTATGAAATTGCAAACATCTCGAATTGGCGTGGGTTCAAGGGTACGCTTCCGCGTACTGTGATTGGTCTATTTTTGGTAATCACGAATACAGGTTTTTCATCATATCATTGAAACATTTATTGCCAATTGATTTATAATTCAACATTAAATCCAGGACAAATCAGAACAATTATTTGAATCCGGGACATTGTTCGGGATGTTTACTGATGCGGGACAGTACACTGAAATCCGGTACTGTCCCGCACAATGTTTGGTCACCATACACATGTATTTTCTCTATGCAGAGTTCTTCTATCCTTAATTCTCCTTGGACCTTTGTTTGATTTATCCAGTTACTTCTTTAACATCCCTTATTCTATAACGAGCATTCAAAAACGAGCCGGAGGCCTAGGAACAGAAACCAGTACCTGGATGTCAGTAGTATTATCCCTGGCTGTTGAGGCACTTGTCCGACTGCGACACAAGGCGGTGAATGGCTCTCTCGTAAAATTCCCGGGGCTGCATTGTGAACCAGTTCCGCACCTACTGCTTGACGTCATCGTCCGAGGTGAATCGTCTGCACCTCAGAGCCCTTTCTAGGGGACCAAAAATGGCTGAGGCTGCAAGGAGAGAGATCTGGACTGTATGGAGGCTGACTGAGAACCTTCCATTTAAATTTCTGCAAGAGTGCCGTGATTGTGTTGGCCGTATGAGGTCTTGCATTGTCGTGGAGCAGAATGACCCTACGGGTGAGCTTGCCTGGTCGATTTGATTTGATTGCTTGGCGAAGGGTGGTCAAGGTTTGCGAGTAATGCTGGGCATTCACTGTTGTCCCATGCTGCAGGAAGTCTCTCAAAAGGGGGCCAATTGGTCAAAGAAGAACGTCAGCATAACTTTTCCTGCACTTGTGTGGATTGCCTTGGATTTTTTGGTGGTGGTGACCCTGGATGCTTCCACTGGAGACTTTGTTGTTTCGATTCTGGTTTGAAATGATGACACCAAGACTCATCTCCAGCCACCACTCGTGCTAAGTACTCATTCCCTTTCGTGGAATAGCTTTGCAGATGATCAAGACAGTGGGCCATTCGACATGCTTCCTGTTGTGGTTGAAGACTGTGGGGCACCCATTGGGCACACACTTTGCGCCAGTTCAGTCTTTCCATTATGATGGTGTGAACACTTACGATGCTGAATCCGACCTAGGTGGCTACAGGTTTCACTGTAACTCGGCAGTCCTGGGTAACGAGTCTATCAACGAGTCTTCGTTAATGCGGTTTGGTGTTCCAGACCATGTATCATCAGCTAACGAATCCCGTCCGTCGCTGAACCGCTTGTGCCATGCCTTGACCCTTGCAAGGGACATGCAGTGTTCACCGTACACTTGTGACATTCTTCGCTTAATGTCCGTTTCCCCTACTCCTTCTGCTGTCAGAAAACAAACAACACCTCTTTGGTCTTCTTTTGACGCCTCCATTTCACTTATTCACTGCATATATAACATTGTACCCCACACATTGTCAGAATCCAACAAGAATCAACGAGTGACAGCCTGCATATCGTTGCTTTCTCGACATCGTAATGCACCCATATTTAATCGAATACTTACCAGTGACGAAAAATGGATCCTGTATGACAATACTAAGCGTTCAAAACATTGGTTGTCTACCCCGAAGACCGTGCCTCACACCTCAAAGCCGCCACCCCTACACCCACGCAAGATCATGCTCTACCAACTGGCCAAACCATCACTGGGGACCTGTACTCCCAGCAGTTGGAACGTGTGCAACAGGTATTGCAGAAGGATCCAGCATTGGTGAATTGCAAAGGGGTACACTTCCTTCATTATAATGCCCGGCCGCAGGTGGCCAGGGAAACCATAGAGCGGCTTGGCTGGGAAACTTTGTGTCATCCACCTTACTCACTAGATCTTGCTCCAACGGATTATCACCTTTTCCATTCACTGGACAACAATCTTCGTGGAAAATCCTACACCAATGATACAGACCTGCAAAAGGCACTCACGGACTTCTTTGAGTCCAATACCAGTAAGTTTTGCAACTGAAGACACTTTGGCGGAAGGTGCTAGATGCCAATGGGCATTACTTTGGGGACTAGCGATACGCTACTTTTTGTGTACATCATTTTGTTTTCCGGAATTAAAAATAGCAAGAACTTTTGTGGTTACCTGGTACTATCAGAGTAACGTTCTAATCCCGGTTTGTACGGTACACGGACATTGCCTTGGCCTACTTAAACGGGCGCTAGATGGAGGATCTTTGGAAAGCGTGTCAACAGGAGTGATTACGAATTGATCTTGGTGTTCTGCCTTTCAGCCTCCCGCAGTGAAAACTGCTATGCAGAATAATAATGGTGATGCATGGCTACCAGTCTGAACACATTCGATGGTGGCGAAAGGTGTTGTTCACCTTTTCTGGCCTTTTGTAATTTTATACCATAAATCCCTAACAACCCTCTGTATTTCTGAACCCACAACATATCTAAATATCGTTGCTAACCAAGTTTTTCCTATCAAGTTAATGATGTATCCCAATGGAGATGCCTACCTTCATCAAAATGGGTCCTGCCATAGTGGTCATATTATACAGGATGGGCTTCAGCAACATGAACGAGAGCTTACTTTGCTTAGGTGGCCCCCACAATTTCTATTCTCAATGTCTTAATAGGATGAAGTTGAAAAAGCCATCAGACAGCTAGATCCACAACTATCAAATCTCTCACAACTGGAAACTATCATTCATCAAGCTAATTCAATTCCACAGACCACCTATCAACATCTCGCAGTATTAAAGGCAAAAGGTAGCACAACGAAGTCATAATAAATTGGCCACTCAATATATAATATTGCACAAGCGGTTATTAATAATAAATTTTATATTTTAAAATGAAAAACTATGCGTCGTTTACTTTACTTTTAATTTTATGAATTCTTATTTATACCAGAGGCACCAAAATTATTATTTATTTTTTGATGCTCTTTTTAAAGTGCATGCCTACAAAATATTTTAATATTTATATTACCTTAGAAATAATGTAATAACTTTATTAAATATATATTAATCAAAATTAGGAACTCTGATAACTTTGACAACATACTCTTCTCTGTTTAACAGTTACAATTTCCCTGCAGACATAAATTATCGCTGAAATTAAAGCAATTACAAGATATAATGAATGTTCTACAGGGTGTATCTACACATTTGTTACAAACGTCGGAGGGGTGATTCCTGGAATCTAAACAAGAAAATGTCCTTATGAACATACAGTGCACGACAAAAAATTAGAAACACTATACAAATCGCTCAAATCCTTTTAATAAAATAAAAGTGGTTCATCTTTTAGAAAATACAGGTACATTGAACAGTGAAACATTGAACCGTGAGGCCAAAACACTGTAACAAATTAAACAAATTTATGAATTATAGACGCATTAACGCATTACAAATACGTTCCCAGTAATAAGTATTAATAAAAAATTACGCCACAATAGATTGACATACTCCATACGCACATCCAAAAGCCCTTTGTTCTCTAAGCCGGCTCGCAAAACGAACCGAGCTGTAATTGTGAATTCTGTACATTTCGCAAAACGAACCGAGCTGTAATTGTAATCATTTCATCCTTGTATTTCTTGTATAATGTGTCTTTATAATAAATATAGCTTTGGTAGTTTTTTGCTCTTCCTGGTGTTGCAGTTTTAATAGCCAGCAAAGTAATTGTCTAAATTGTTTTATTTGTTTAGTTTTTTAAATTGAAAATTATTTAATTTGTTTTTTCTTCTTTTAGTTACTGGGAATGAATCACCGCAGAGTATTCAAGGTAAATAATATATTAATAATTATCTCAGGGAAGAATTGGTAATATGATTTATTAACAATTAGAGTAAACTCCTTTTTTATTAGAAAATCAAGAAGTGAAATAGTTAATAAATGAATAAAAATTTGGTGACTTTATTTATTTATTTATTTATTTATTTATTTATTTATTTATTTATTTATTATTTCATATCTTCTTTTTCTAATTAAATAGGAGTTTACTCTAATTGTTATTAAACACATTAATATTATTAAGTTTTTGAGAAATGCAAAAAATATATCTAAAATAAAGTATTCTTTTCGATAAGACTATGGAATATCACTGATCAACAAAATAAGATACGGTATAGAATAAATAAAAAATGACGGAGAAAATGTTTATTTGGTTCGTAATTTTTTAATGAATAAAATATATTTGTACATTAGCAGAGACACCCGGCCTTGCCCGAGATAATTACAGTTGTAGGTTAAACAGAACAACCTCATGACGTTAAATAATAAATTTGTTTTCAGTAATTCTACAATTTCCTTCTATAGACGAAGCAGTTGTTCAGATGTTTCCGATGCAGGAATAACTTTTTGTCATCTCTGCCCAATATTCATTCATTTCTTGCTGGCATTTCGATAGATATGAATTACTGTTATAATCCTTCGAAAGATTATTATAGGACATAATACCATATGGTTTTTGGTTTGAACAGTTGAGTTCATGTATGCTTTGTTATCGGTTATGTCGCTAACTGTGGCTCGAACGAAGGGACTGCCTCCTCTGTCATCTTTCAATCTTTCTCAATCGTCTGCTAACTCTCCATTATCTCCAGTTACGGATCATTATTAAATATTTCCAAGAAAACGTTAACTTCTAAAAAAAAGCCCGAACAACAGGAATTCTACGTATTGTTACAAAGTCAATTTTGTTTTATAATTCTTAGAGGTGGGTTGTAACCATCATTCTTAATGCACATACTTATATTGCACACTTTGCCCGGGCTTTACTTACCCTCTTGTTGTTCTGTCTCAGATTAAAATGTTATCCATTTTTACCCCCCAGGGAGCACCACTGGATACTTTAGACCAGGGCCGTCCAACCCGTGCACTTCGCCCGCGTGCAACATAAAATGCTCGCGGACAAAGCTCACGGGCAAAGCCGAGGAGATAGTCCAAAACTCAGGAGGGAAGTGGGTATAGTTTTCTTATGCAGTGTTGCCAGACTTTAGGGGGCGATTGCATTAAATGAGGCATTATTTCTTTTGTTACTGATACTTGCTTGTTTTTCGTCTCGCATAACATGGCGTACATTCCTAAAAAGCATAAAATCACTGAACCAGTATTTAAACCGCAGTAGGAGAATATGGTTTTTTTTTTCATTGTTCACAGATCGGATTCGAAATGCTTAATATGTAATCATGTCCTTTCGGGGGAAAAAATATAATTCTACATGACATCGAGAAAATTGTCACATTAAAACGAAGGAAATAAAATGGTAAGCTGCCTCGTTTTTTGTTTTTTTTTTACAATGTCGAATTGATAATTAGCAACTCGACTTTAAGGAACTGATCAACATAATATGCAATAGGGGGGTAAGGAAGATTACCCGCGTGCACGGGCGCTGCCCGCGGACAGAAATCTTGGACAGCCCTGCTTTAGACCTATCTTTTAAAATTTCCCTTGCCCTTGACGTAGAAGCTCTAATAACCTCCTGCTGTGTTCAGATGTTTCCAATGACCGGATAGCTTTTTATCTTTCTGTTGCAAATTTCACTGATCAATACTCATTCTTTCTCTTTTTTTGCCAAACACACAAATTTTCGCCAGTCGTCTGGACGTTTTTAGGGAGCTCAAGGGAGACCCGTGTGATTCCTTAGCCTCCTCGATAAACACTGCCTTACCCATGTCCTGTCACTGCGTAATCATATTTATGCTCGTTGTTAATAATTCGTTACCCCCTCCCTAAAAGAGGTTAATATGGTTAATTATGTAGTGTCACACCAATTAATGTGTTAAGTATACAGTGCAACACCAGTTAATGTGTTAACAAACTTTCAACCCCCCTTCCCCCCCCCCTTAGGGGTTGAATTTCGAAAAACCCTGTCTTAGTGCTCACTTGCAATTTGTAAAGAACCTCTGTACAAAATTTTAAGTTTCTAGGCCTTATGGATTGGGCTGTGCGTTGATCACTCACTCAGTCAGTTTCTTCTTTTATATACAGGGTGTTTTTGAATGAGTACAGACTTTTGGGGAGATGATAGAAGAGGTTCTTAGAAGTATTTTTTGTCATATGAACATGGGGTCCCCGCAGCTCCGTTTACTTACAATACTGCATTGAACAATCAAATGACAGTCGGAATGGTTGGGAATGTCTTCAGATGTCTTCCACCGACTTGTGGAATCAATGCCACGTCGCACTGTGGCAATTCTCCGGGTTAGAGAAGGTCCCACACTTATTAGGTGTAATCCCAGGACTTTAATATGATTATTTTATTTTTAACAATTAACACAAGCAATCTACTGTAATAACTTTTAAAGTAATTGTTTGCAAAGAAATTTCAAGGTGCACGTGCTTGTTTGTTGAAAAGTCTTAGGACAAACTTCGTCAAGGAGATTCCATGGTATCTAACCCCTTTGTAAAATACGATTAGTCCATATGTAAATGGCGGTCATTTCGAACAATTACTGTAAAAGCCATACAGAAGATTGCTTGTGTTAATTGTTAAAAATAAAATAATCTAGGCCTACCAACGCACACTGCGTCCCGGTGTCATTTGATTGTTCAATGCAGTATTGTAAGTAAACGGAGCTGCGGGGACCCCATGTTCATGTGACAAAAAATACTTCTAAGGACCTCTTCAATCTCCCAAATAATCTGTACTCAATTCAAAAACACCCTGTATATAGATTATCACAGTATAATATATTCTTACGTTGTATATACAGGGTGTCCCACAACAGGTATAAAAATCTTCATGAGCGTCTTCTACATAAAAAACTGAGACAAAAATGCCGAATACAATTTTTGTTTTAGATCGTTCCTTTTTGAGTTACGGGTCTTCAAAGATAGCGAATTTACCCTAATTTCGCATACAGTTCGTAAATAATAACGTAAACACACGGGACACGGGTTCTGAATTGATTATCAGTGTTATGACAGTTTGCCCAAAGTCATGACTAGTCTAAATAAAAATCTACAGCAATTTGTGAAACTTAACCTCAAATCATAGTTTTTTACAACTGGTAAACGTAAAGGAATTATAAATTAATAAACATTGATTTCTAATAAAAAATAAAAAGTAAACATAATTATTAATAATAATCTATGGAATCTTAATTCACATTAAATGCTCAAAGTGGCCACCGAATAGGGAACTGCTCTGCCCAAACATGAGCTGTAGCATTTGCACTTCTATTGCACTCGCCGTACGAAACTAGTATTTCGAAATAATCTTCTTTACTTAATTCCATTTTTTCTAAGTAACGATTAGCGGCATAACAATTAAAAAAACAATAATCGACAACAATTGACGCTATTTAAGTCAAGTTTAAAAACGAATTGTATGTGAAATTAAGGTAAATTCGCTATCTTTGAAGACCAATAACTCAAAATGAACGATCTAAAACAAAAATTGTATTCGGCATTTTCGACTCAGTTTTTTATGTATAATACGCTCACTTAGTTTTTTATACCTGTTCTGGGACACCCTGTATATAAGATGTTTGTACAAGAGGATATACAAGTAAGATCTAGCCCTCCTCAAATAAAACAAGAAAAAAGATAGGTATCTGTAAAGTGTTAATGTGAACTATGAGCAAATGGCAGTTGGCTTATCTGATGGACCACGCAAGACTGGTCCTAAATGTACAAATTTAAGCTAAAAGGAAATTGCATCTTGCCACCCGTAGAAAATTTATAATTGCAAAGTATAAAGCATGAACATTAAAGAAAGAGTTTATCATTATTAATGGTTCACAAGAAAATAAAAAAAAATCGAAAAAAAATACCACCTATCTCTCATCCTCATCAATGTCAATTTACATTCATCCTATTTTGATGATTTTTTAAAATAATACCAGAATTTCATGCTCCGTAATTTTGCAATTATGGATTTGCAACCTATAACAGTTTAATCACCAAACATACAAATTGTGGTGATTAAAGTGGTGATTAAATTGGCAAGTGGTGATCGCTCAAACAGTAATACAACCTCTGGCAAAAGGTAATGGCTCAAGCGTGGTAAGCGTTATCTAGGTGTCTTTAATTGTTGTTCTTCAGCTTGCATTGTGTGCAATCAAATAGCGCTATTGTATACATCATCTCCAATTTATTTTCTTTCAAACTGTAAAATGAATTCATATTATAACAGCACACAAAATCGTTATAATGAGTCCGGAAAAAAACACTTTGGGAAAAAAAATAATGGCTCAACCCATTTTGAGGAAAAAAGGTAATGGCTCATCACGTAAAATGCAAATAAAGAGATGCTAAATCTTGGCAAAAAAATACCGGGTGGGCTGTTCCATGCAAATGAAGTACGAATGCTTGTATTTAGATGTGGTAAATGAGAAGTTTAATATTTATACCCCTCAAACATCTTACAATCCAAATGGAGTATGGGGCGATCTTTTAAGTGTTCAAACGATTTGAAAAAAAGAGTTGTAGAATTGCTGGAACAAGGAAAAAAACTTGTGTGTCGCGGGACACTCGACCGAAGTGAAACTTCAAGTGCATGATGATGTATCAGTGATAAATAGACCTAGTGATAAACATTGGATGATGTAATCAGTGAAAAGTATTTTATACAATACAAGTTTACGTTCTAGCAACAGCACAATGTCTTATTCTAAGTATTAATACTGTTACAAAAGCTTTAGGGAAATATAAATAATGTTTATAAAATGTGTACTTTTGACATTGAAACGAGATCTCCAGCAATAAAATTAATCAAAAAATTATTAATGGGGGGGGGGGGTAAGTTGAAAATGCGAGTTACTGCATTGCCAGAACGATGTTAACAAAAAATTTGTTACGGCATCGTTATCCAATGATATAAGGGTTTTAGCATCAAAATGTTACGAGCAGTAGCGGCACAAGCGGAGGGGCACAAATACAAAATTTCAAGTTCTTAGGCCTTTTGGTACAAATGTTATAGCCAAGGAAGATAAAAGATAAAATTTCAGGTTCTTCTTTTATCTTCCTTGGTTATAGCTTGATTTGTATTTGGAGCCTCGCGTCCCCTGCCAAGGCCTCAGAGGACTATATCAGTTTTAGTGTGTAATAGCTAAAATTTTAAGCAACACATTATAAACATTTCAGGTTTCTGGACTTCTGGTTTATAATTTATAGCTTGATTTGAGGGCACATGGCCCCTGCCAAGAGACTTTTATAATTTAATATATATATATATTAGCTAAATTTTTAAATACCACACTAGCTAAAAAATATATTAGCTAAATTTTTAATTTTTAAATTAAACAAAATTTCAGATCCCCAGGCCTTTCCGTTGAAATGTTATACCTTCAATTGTACTTGAGGCCGCCAGGGGCCCAGAGGCCTATACAAGTCTCCTTGTATATTGTCTACAATTTTTAAGTAACGTACTGTAAAAATTTAAAATTTCAAGTTCTTACTAAGAACTTCTTAGGCCTTTTTATTATTTAAATGTTAGAGCTTGATTTGGGTTACAGGACCCCTGTCGAGACTTAAGAGGATTAAATCAGCTAAATAGTGTATATTAGCTAAATTTTTAGTGTATATTAGCTAAATTTTTAGTAAACTACAAAGTATACAAAATTTCAGATTTCTAGACCTTTTCGTTCAAAGGCTTTGCTTGTGTTTGGGGCCTCTGGGGCTCTGCTGGGGCCCCTTAATATACAAAGTATTACATTTTTTTGTATATTTGCAATATTTTTTTAATACCACAATATGAAATATAAAAAATTTCAGGTTCCTAGGCCTTTCCGTTCAAATGTATTTGGTGCCTCGAGGCCCCTGGCGGGGTCCTAGAGGCTTATATCAGCTTCCTTCTATATTAGCTATATTTTTTAGTAACGCACCAAAAATATACGAAATTTCAGCTTCCTAGGTCGTTCCGTTCAAATGTTTCTGCTTCAATTGTTTTTGGGGCCTCGGGATCTCCGACGGGGCCCTAGAGGCGTATATCACTTTTCTTGTATATTAGTTTTATTTTTAGAACCCACTACAAATTTACGAATTTTCAGGATTTTAGGCCTCTTTGCTCAAAAGATAAAAAAGGAACCATGAAATTCATACAAGTGGCCCCGGGCCACCCTAGAGGATTCACTATATTTTTCGCACCGTTCTCTGTATAGGGCCTACGTGTGTACAAAATTTCAAGCATCTAGGTCAATCCTTTCAAAAGTTATGGCGTGTGATATACACATTACATACATACATCTGTACGGTCGTTAATAGGGTTTTAGATGATGCTAAAACCCTAAAAATGACAATACACGCGAGCTTGCAGAATGACCTCATTAAATCAACAATCACTGAGCTTCAAATTTTACGGATAGTCTTCACTCTGCAACAATCAAATGCTTTTTTCATATTAATAAATAATTGCTTAACTTTCAAATTTTAAACTTAATTTTATCGATGAAGGCAAAGAGACGGAGAGTCGACCTTAGAGACATTCCTATTCTAATTTTCGATGGTCTATCCGAATCTGAAGTCAAATTCAAAAAATCCGAAAAAAATGGCAACACCAAACGACCGACTGCACAAATCCGCTGTTCACAATCGCTTTGCATTATTTTAATAAAATAATTTTTGTTGCGGGATGCTATGTGATATATTCACGGTATTTATTGTTTTTTGTCTTTTTGCACGGTATTTTTTTGTATATGGCGTATTTGATTCCAACCGCTGTCCGTTACGAGCTCGAAAATTTCGTACGCCTCCTATAGACTTTTCAGCTTCCGTTTTATTTTTTATTTATTATTTTTATTTTTTGAAATTGCTCCTTCAGTTCGTTTACGAGCTCTATACGCTCTCATGGTTCTACACTTGTTTTTGGGGCCGAACTCTCCGTTTGATTCACATAACTACAATCATTAAAATAATAATAATAAGCCCTGCATTTGCACTATCTATGATGAGTAACAATGTATGATGCAGTAACAATGATGCAGTAACAATGTATTAATTACATTTCAGTGCTTTCTCTCTCGGTGGTCACGCTCCATCTCGGATGTTAACAATCAGTGTTTTCCATTTGTTGGAAACAATGAAGGTTGGATTGTTGGATCTACCTCACTTCTGTAACGCGAAAAACGTTTCATTCTAAGCATTTCACTCCTCAGTCGTTGTCGCCGCATAAGAAGTTTCACTTCAAAAACACAACGGGAAATTGGACAGTGTTTAAATTTTCCACAGAAAAGTGTTTCCAAAATATTTCCCAAGTACAAGCTGACAAACACTGCAAATCTCCCTCGTAGTGGGCGTCCACGAGCAACAACCAAGAGAGATGAGCATGCTTTGAGAAGAATTGTCACCTCCTCACGCTCATCAACATCAAAAGTGCTGAACAGTGAAAGGAGAAAGCATGACATATCAGTTTGTGATCGAACTTTGCGTAATCGTCTAAATGAAATGGGCTTTTTATTTCGGAAAGCTAAGCGCAAACCAGCTCTCACCAAAACACATCGAAAGCAGCCATTAGATTGGTGTAGAAGATACAAGAAATTCACTGTTAATGATTGGAAAAAGGTGAGTTTCGGATGAGTCTCGAATATGTGTGGGAGTAGGTGATGATGTTGGGGCATTCGTCTGGAGACGTCATAACGAAGAGTTTAACAGTGATTGTGTAAAAAACAGCTGAAATTCACCGATTCATTAAAGGTGTGGCATGCATGACTGCAGCAGGCGTTGGGCGTCTGGCCATTGTGAAGACAATTGTCAACACTGAAGTCTACCTGGACATTCTGGAAACTTTCTTGGTGCCAAATATCGAGCACTGGTTCAGTGATGGTGAAGAATTCTGGTTCCAGAAGACAATGAAAGCTGTCATCGCAGTAAAAGCGTGTTAAAATACCTTAAAGACAAAGGCATTCCACACCATTTTTGGCCACCTAAATCCGATTGATCTGTGGAGAGAACTCAAACAAATGATCAACAACGAAAGACCAACAACCAAGGCCGAATTAGCAGCCGCAATTAAAAAGTCATTGGATAAAAGTGGCAAATGTACATGCAAAAAAATTGTTGTCAACATGAACAGAAAAATGAATGGCATTTTAAAAGCCAAAAGAGGGGGGGGGGTTACGAAGTACTACCCTTCTTGAGCCATTACTTTTTTCCTCAAAATGGTTTGAGCCATTATTTTTTTCCCAAAAGTGTTTTTTTTTCGGACTCATTGTAACGATTTTGTTTTCTGTTATAATAGGAATTATTTTTACGGTTTGAAAGAGAATAAACTGTAAATGATGTATACAATAGCGCTATTTGATTGCACACAATCCAAGCTGAAGAACAATTATTAAAGACACCTATGTAACGCTTACCACGCTTGAGCCATTACTTTTTAACAGAGGTTGTATCAGTTTGAATTTAGACTTTTCTCGTCTATGATCATATATATTGGTCGCCTTAAGGAAACTAGACTTGTATTAGCGGCATAGTTTAAATAAAGAGAATTATTAATTTACATCAGTAAATACCTTTGAATGCAGGAGGAAATCTGTTTCGTGTGGAAAGTCTTAACGTCTTGTAATAAACTGAATAATCCAGAAACTGTGGACAAGATGATAAGCTAACAAAGACAAAGGAAATCACTGTTCCACAAGAAAATAATTTAATAACATTAACAAAACAATAGCAGAAAAAACAACAATAATAATACAAACACATATGTACATTTGGAGAGCCAAGCTCTTTTCTTCAGTGTGTACAGACGGGAACCGAAGTTAGAATGGTTTGGGAGAAAGCCCTATTATATATACTAACATAAGCAATCAGATAACATAGACTTTCATCCTTACTAAGAGAAAAAAAGTAAAAATCAAGATAGGACATAATTAGAAACTTTTAACCAGTCAAACACTGGGTTTAGTCCGAGGTCCGAATTTAGGAGTTGGTTGGTTGATTGTTTATTCGCAATCTCCAACTATTCTAAACAAATTAAGTAAATGAGGACCCTTGGTGGAATGTAATATTTTTACACGACCCGGATCATCATCGTGGCCCTGATTTATAACATGGTCTGCAAAAGCGGAAACATTCGTTTTTCCATTCTTTATGTAAGAGAAATATTCTTAATTCTTATGGTAATTTTTCTTTGGCTCTGGCCAAAATAATAGCAATCACAAGAGCCATATGATAATTTATAAATGCCCCATTTGTCTTCTTTGATACTGCCAATAGCTTTCTTCTTTGATACTGCCAATACTGCCCATTCTTATAGGCTAATTTAAAACCAAATGATTTAGCTAATTTTGTGAGGCCCTTATTCAATTGCCTATTATATGGAAGTAAAAAAATACTCCTTTTGGTCTGTTTTTTTCTAAGGTTGTAGTCTTCTGTAGATTCAAACGTTCGATGATTTTCCTGGTCGACTTGTTGATGATTGGTTGATTGTAGCCGTTGCTTGTGGCAAATTCCTTAATAACATCTAGTTCTTTGGTTCGCTTCTCTTTGCTGTGTGGTAATTTGAAAGTTCTCATAATTAAATGGTAGAAGGCAGCCATTTTATGAGCAAAAGAATGATTGCACAGGTTATGGATAAATCTCGGGCAATAATTATCATTACGGTATATATTGAAACATAAACGATTGTTGAAACGGCAGATAAGTACATCTAAAAATGGTTATTGGTTATTACATTCTTTTTCATACATGAATTTAATAGTAGGACAAAGTTGATCGAGATTTTTAACAAACAGACTTATATCTTGAACATTTTCATTATAAACAACAAAAATATCGTCTATATAACGGAACTATAAACTGGGAAAATATTTAAATTCTTTTAAAGCTTGATTTTCAAGATTTCTAACAAACAGATTAGCAAGGAAGGAGCTAATGGTAGAAGTTGTCATTAAAGGTAAGGAAGTTGTTGTGGCAAATCAGGTTCATAATCAATATTAAATCTCTTAAAAGGGCCAACGGTACATCATTATCTATCAAACAATCTTCAAGAATTTTAAAGTGTCTGAAAGGGGAATACTTGGGGAATAAAGCTTCTATATCAAAAGAGATGAGAATCTCATCCTCTGAGAAAATTACAGAATTAAGAGTTTTACATAGTTCAACACTATTTTTAATGGAAAAATCAGAACCAGGTAACACTAAATAAAGGAGAAAATTCTTAAGCACAAATATGAATAACAAATAAGCTGGAGAGTCTACATTGTCAATAACTGGTCTCCATTTATTACCTTGCTTGTGCGTTTTGGATGAGCAATACATGTATAACCTGGTAACAATGGACTACGTGGAACTAAATATAGATTGGGGAATTCTTTAAAGATAAAGGTACAGTTTTGGATACAATCCTTGTTTTTTTTTTAACAAAAATATGTAGGGGGTTATGGTCCAGTTTATGGGCTGCTAAGAAAATATGAGCACGATATGCTTCTAGTTCGAGGTGACTCAACTTAGAGAACAACTTTTGAATAGCGAAATTTAAGTACACAAAACGCGTGCCTCTTTCCCAATCTTGTCCGGTAGTAATTTACTTGATTTGATATTGGTAATGAAATTCCGTAATATGTGCTTGTTTTTACATTGTATTAGCTTTAATGAATTTAATTAAAAGGTTTTATTTAAAATAGTGCTTTAATGGAAGTACATTTTTGTTCTTCCTTATAATAGAAAATTGAATAAGGGCCTCACAAAATTAGCTAAATCATATGGTTTCAAATTAGCCTATAAGAATGACAATACCCTTAAGAAAGCTATTGAAAATATCAAAGATACCGTACAAGTAGTCTTCACCATGAAATCGATTGCTGACGTAAACAATCATGTGAGGAATAATCGTCAAATCACCATTCTCCATAGACGACTGGCATAGAAGTCACTTTGATCCCCAAGTTTCTCGATAAGGAGCAGAAGGCTAAGCAAAAAATGCTTACTTGAAATACCTGCTTCGTTGCGACGCATAAGGGGGACAATGTCTATCCAATATTATGGCCTCAGATGAAATTCGGTGCCACCACATAGATCCGGTTACAAAACGGATGAGTACTAAATGCGGCATGCCAACTCTCCACGCCCATAAGAGCACATTAAAAAATCTTTCCTCTATAAAGTAAGAAAAGCGTTATTCATGGGTTTTTTTTTCGGTGACTCATTGGTCTATGGCTTTTGAATTGGCTGAACACAGGTCGTACGGTCAATGCAACAATTTATAGCCCTATTATCACGCGTGGAAGATGTAGCGTGCCAATGTATGGCACGCACAGCCAAGAGGGAGGAGAGACTAAAAGTAAGTGAGCAAGAGTAAAAAGAAAAGAAAAAACTAGGCACAAAAGCTACCAAGAAAAATTGTAAACTTTAATTACAATCACAAAAAAGAAACACAAAACAAAAAAGAATACAAAAAAAAATAAAGATGAAGCATAAAAGAAAATCCAGCACAAATCGCAAAAATTCTTGGTAATAAAAAAAAGTTGATTGAAGATCGGGAGAGAAGACGAGAAACACGGCAAACGAAGGCACACACAGAAGAAGAATTTTTGACCGCGACGCCAGAAGCCACACCACAGGACGAACCCCGACGGCAGACGGTCCAGGAATAATGAGTCCGGAAACAGCAGACAGACGAAAGACTTGAAGAAAACGAAAACGGAGAAACTGATGAAAGGCCGAGGCACCTGAAATGAAAATAAAAAAAAAGCAGAAAAGGAGAAGGCAAGCGAACCCAGGGAAGGGAAAATCTAAAAGAACTACACACTAATAATAGGAGAGAAAAGTAAAGCGGGTTAAAATAAATATTAGTGAGGAATAAAGGGCAAGCTTAACCTAAACCAAACCTGTGGGAAGGTGCCTCGGGAGAAACACGAAGAAAGAAAAAACGTCCAAGACATCACGTTAAGTAGCGGAGAAAAAGCAACGGCGAACGATGACGGCAGAAGACGATGAACTGGCCGCACATCCTAGAAGAGCTGAGAAAACGATAGCTAACGTCGGAGCGAAGAAAAAAACAATAAGTTCTCATTGTAACTTGGAGGATAAGTAAAATCCACAACACGGACATACACAGTCTGAAGAAAAATCATACATAATACACAAGTATAAATAGGGCCTAAACTTTTAGCGCCCGACTGAAAAAACACAGTCCTACGTGGACAGAATAAAGAGAAGCATTACATTCAAGTAAAAAAAATCTGGCAAACGAAATCCAAATCCATCCTGGAAAGGGATAAAAGCCAGCAAGAAAAGATGAGGCATTAGCCACCCAAGTGGCTCGGTGAGCTGCCGACGAAAAACTACCAAGAACACCAAGCAACTCCAAATCCGAAGGAAAAAACACGCGCGCAAACAATACCAACAAAACGAGGCACGAAGGCACGCACACGAAGTAAGAACGCTAAAAAAAAATAAAAATAAATGAACAAAAAATACAATCATTGTTACAAAAACACATGAACAAAAAAATAGGCTTAGCAAAAGGGAAAAATCACAAATAAAAAAATAATAATACGCGCAAAATAAATAATTAAAAAA
This sequence comes from Rhysida immarginata, assembly GCA_023313115.1. Classification (NCBI taxonomy): domain Eukaryota; kingdom Metazoa; phylum Arthropoda; class Chilopoda; order Scolopendromorpha; family Scolopendridae; genus Rhysida; species Rhysida immarginata. The sequence continues at coordinate 76,931 of JAHWFO010001990.1, forward strand.
AAAAAAAAATGTTACTCAGAAAAGGCGCGTAACAAAGATAAAATATCGGTGCTTTAACTAAATAAATAATATTTTAATGAAGCAGTTTAATAAGTAAACAAGAGTAGAAAACTGTGAAGTTCAGTCACAACACAAATCAACGTAATACAAATGAAAATATGTGGAAGCGTATGCACTGAAAACGGGATCTTGGGGCTGTCAACGTGTAGCCATGGATGAAAGAAACAGGATGGACGACTCCCTATACTTCCCCAGCAAGTTTGATTTCAGAGCGACATCTGGATTTTTGCATTAAAACTTGTATCTGTCGTCTGCTTAGGGAGAAGAGGAAACGTTGTCCATAAGCTAATGGGTATTGTTGACATATTGTTGCTAGGAGGACAGAAACAACTGCGATTTCTTAAATATATATATATATATATATAGATCATGTGTACAGTTATGATTTAAGGAAGATATAATTTTCATTTTGATATATTTTAATGTAATTTTAAATATAAATTTTAAAGCAAAACTTTATACGTATATAATTAAATTGTTTAAAGAATCGTATGTAATCTTAATAAAAATCATATTTTAAATCTACAAATTAATATTTCAACAAAGTAATTCAATAAAATAATAAAAAATATTTTAATACAAAAAAATTCAAAAGAACTGTATGATATACGTAAAATTTGCAATAGGCTGCCATGCTTTTCTCTTCTAACAGCTGTGTAAACAGAAACCATGCGAAGCGAAACCGAACGGTTTCGGTATTGTTCACTTAAGAATCCAGAGGGGCGCCCGAACGGTTTCGGTATTGTTCACGCTGAAAAAAACTCACGCACGACTCATAGGAGTCGTCCATCCTGTTTCTTTCATCCATGGTGTAGCACACCCCACAAGACCGCTGTGGAGCCTTCGCTTTGATTGAATTTAGAATGAAGATCATGCTAAGTGATTGCGGCAGACAGATGATACAAGCGGCACACAGGTGAAGAGAAAGACGTTGCAAATTGCGATCTTTTTGCGCTGAACGATTCCTGATGGAAATAAATGCAGGCAATATTAAAACGAAGACAACTCAAACTCTTCATTCCTGAAGAGATATAAATCACTAGATAAATTTGACAGGTACAAAATTTAAGGCTCCCAATATGCAATAACCTTAATCATAAAAATGGATTCTTCTAAAGCTTAAGTCGAATTGCATCAAATGAATTACAACTATGAGTTTTATCAAAAGAGCGTTTAAGTTGATGACTTTAATTATACTGATATAAATCATCCACGATTTTCATGAAAATATGCGTTCAACCTATATGGGAAAATTCCGATCAAGTTTTGCTGATGCGGCAAGCAATTCACTTCCTCGAAAATTAAACTACAGTGGCTAGAAGAAATAGTGTGTCAATTGCCGCTGATTTCGCCAGATGGCATGAGTATCTAATGTGCCGACAATTACTCTATAATAGAGCCTACGATTTTTGACGGGTAATAAAAGCACACGGGTACCGTGTACCTGTGACTTAAGGGTCCGTGTTCTTAATACACGTGTAAATATGAAAGACGGTACCCGTGTATTCGTGTAGACGGGTACCGTCATCCGTGTATTTTTATACACGTGTCCGTTCAAGACATTCAAGCTAAAATCAAGTTGCAAACGATATGTTTGTTTTCTGAAAAACAGGAGTCTAATAAAACTATAAACTTTTATATAAAAAATTATTTATTTTTTAAACAGTTATCCTGTAAATTATTTTCCGTTTTAAGTTAACTTTGTACATTAAAACATTGCTTTTTTGAGCAAATTTGATATGATGATTTTTCCATTTTTTACTATTGATTGAACTGTAGGAATTTTCATGTAGGTTCATTTACTTATCGCAGTCAATCCTAGGCCTTTTTTATGAAACTCAATAATTTCTTCCCTCTTTTGAATTCTATAATGGCATTCTGTTAAATAATTTTTAAATGAAACCTTGCGGTTATAATATGAGATGTATTCTGTTGTTTCTATAAGGGTCGTACAAATGAAAACGAAAATTATTTATTTTATCCAAAATGTATACAAGGAATTTAAAAATACTCTCCAAATGCATTAAGGCATTTATCCCACTGTATAATAAGGCGTGTAATTTACATTCACGAGATTACATCTCCGCCATTTTTTTCGTACGTGAAAATACGTAAAGACAAGAAATTGCGTTTGCGGATTTACATGACGGCAAGAATTTACATTCACGAAATTACATCTCCGAACTTATTTTGTCTTCACGAAATTAGGCGTGGCCTAGAAATTGTATACATGGTTTTACATGATAGCAAGAATTGACGTTCACTAAATTACATCTCCGAACGTTTTTGTGTGCACGAAGTTAAACACGACAAAGTTACTAACGCAACAAAAAGTTACTTATACAGCGACAAAGTTACTAGCGCCGCGTTCAGAAGAGTTGTTGATTATATAATTTTTTATTAACGACGTGAGATGTTACACGGTGTGCCAAATGATGATATCTTAACCCTTAGAAATAATTTATGGGATGTTGAGTACTAGCCTTACCGTTGATAAATAACGACTTGGATTAAGACGTGATTATTGCAAGTACTTTGCTTTGTTTATGAAAGTGATGTCTGCTGAGTTTGTTTGTTTGTTTGGTGTTTCGTTGAGTGCTTGAATTTGCAACTTTTACACTATTGAAACTCTTAAACGAACAAATACGTGTGGTACTAACGTCAGATTTGAATTGTTGGTAACGAATTTAGAGTGTAAAAGTTAGATAAAAACGGGATGGTTTTTCTGTATTACATTTCAAACCTTCACTACGTCTGAACAAATGTCTCCGTAGTTGAAAGTATGAAACCTGAGTTTTGTGCAAGAAGTGCATGAGATGACAGCCATAAGAATTGTTTGCACTGAAGATACAGACCATAGAAGCTAGTATTTTGCTTACCCGTTAAAAGTATCTGTTTTGTTTATATTTTTAAACCGAACTTAATTGTGATATGTACCATAAAATGATTGCCTGTCGTATTTCACACTAGTGTTTGGTGTTGTGACGTTGACATAGCGAATGTTAAAACCTTAACTACGTTGTTGTGTAAAAATGTTGAGATGTTTGACTTTGGAAGTGAACAGAAAAAGTTGCATACTATATGAGAAAGAGAGAGAGAGAGAGAGAGAGAGAGCAAAAACAAATTTTAGAATACAATTTTAAGCAACATTTTGCAAACTTGTATTGGTTATGTAGGCGGAGGGAGAAAGAGAGAGAGGGGGGGGGGCTACTGAATATCGCGAGGTTGGGGAATCAAACAACGCGTTTATCAACCTCTGTGAGGCAAGACTGTGCAAATTTGTATAGAGAGAGTCAAGTATGCCTCACCAGCATTGAGAAATGTGAAATTTGTCTTTTTATTTTAACATTTCAGCCAGGTTCAACCGTGAAAAAAACAACCATTCATGCGAGCAAAGGCAATCAGTGAGAAAGGCAAATATGAAAATAAACCAAATATCAAACAGCCCACCTTTAAAATAAGCTAAAAAGTCAGTGAATACATACATTTCATCAGGCTGTGTGACCTAGTTGTATTTATAAGCATGTATATGCGAGTTCAGACACCTGTCAAACACTGCATTAGGCTGTGGGAGCAAACAAACAACCACTCAAACGAGACAATGCAATGCAATTTTTAAAAATTAATTGAAACTTAAAAAACAAACTGAGCACCTTGAAACAGAAGTAGTTAATTAGAAGGGATTGTAAGGTAATACGGAAAAAATTTGGTTGTGGTAGAAACAAAATGATAATTAGTAATTAGGTAAAAACAACTTAAGGTGGCAGTATGTATAACACGCCTCACTGTAGTAGGTATATATACCACGCCCTGAGTAATTAATTTTATTGTGAGATAATAATCATAAAAAGCTCCTTTTGCAGTGAAGCCCCAAAACTCTGTGCATAACTAAGAATATGAGATTAATTTTATTATCATCAGCCTTAAGGAACATGGCCACAATCACGTGATTAAACAAGGAGCTGGCCGCAGTCAGACGAGTGACCACACCCAAAACAAAGACCACCACCCAAAAAATGACCAATGCCCAAAAAAGGCCCAACACCCAAAACATAGGGCCAACACCCAAAGCAAGGACCACCACCCAAAACAAGAGCCAACACCCCAAAAAAGGACCACCACCCAAAACAGGACCAACACCCCAAAAAAAGACCAACGCCCAAAAAAGGACCACCACCCAAAACAAGAACCAACACCCCAAAAAAGGACCACCACCCAAAACAGGACCAACACCCCAAAAACGGACCACCACCCAAAACAAGGACTACCACGAACACCCCAAAAACAAGGACCACACATGTAATGACAACACCCAAAAATTAGAAAAATGGCAGGTAAAAAATTAAGATTAAAAATTAAAATGAAAAATAAAATTAAAACATAATCATACCAGCTGTGACGTCATGGAAAAACCCATCACGTGACCTAAAAATGGCCGCCTGTGACGTCAGGAAGAGAGTGGAGGGGGGTCACGTGACGCAAATACTGCACACTGATTGGCTAATTTTAGGCCACGCCCACCTCATTAATATTCACCCCCCCCGTGACTCTTTCTACTCATTGGGTTGAAAAGCTTGCATGGTATAAACAAAAATCTTACAAACAATTTATATTTTTCTTAAAGAAACCTTTATATCTTCATGATAATAGTGCTATTCTTATACAAATGAACACAGATAAGTAAAAAATCCTCCTAATCATATGCTACATATACAACGCATTTCAAGCGTTATTTTTTACAAGATGATCCAAAACATTATTTTTTTGTTCAGTTTATTGCTGGTCCCTTATTTGACTTTGGGACAAAAACTTCGCTGAAATACACTGAGTTAGCAAAACTCATGGGATAGTTACTTAATATCTGGTCGGGCCACCTCTGGCCCTGTGGAGTGCAGCAATACGGCGTGGTAGTGAGTCTGCAAGTCCCTGGTACACTTCTGGAGGCAGTTGACACCAGATAGTCTGCAGAGCCGAAGATAGTTGCTGCCAGTTCGTGGGCGGATGATCCAGTGCCCGGAGCCTGACTTCAACAGCATCCCAGATATGCTCGATGGGTTCATGTCAGGGCTCCGGGCTGGCCAGCTCAGTCGTTGGACCTCTCCTGCATGCTCCTCGAACCATTCGCGGACGACATTGGAGTGATTTGGTGGAGCATTGTCATCTTGAAAGACTGCTACGTCGTCAGGGTGTTGAAAAGTCAAAAACTGATGCAGATGATCTCCGATGAGTTGACGATACCGTGGACCATTCAACGTTTGGTCCAGGATAACCAGAGGGCCCATTCCAAACCAGGAAAATGCAACTCAGACCATCACTGACGCCCCACCACCCTGCACCACCACCTGTTGGCATGCGGGATCCATCGTTTCGTGAGGTCTGCGCCTCCCATCATCTGGTACAGTTGATATCGTGACTCATCTGACCATATGACGTTACGCCACTGTTGCAGAGTCCAGCCAAGATGGTTGGTGGCAAATGCACGCCGGAGTGTCCGATGACGCTGGGTAAGCATTGGCACCCGTGTAGGGCGACGGCTGCCAAACCCGAGGGCATGCAGTTTCCGACGGATTGTCCACCGAGAGACGTTTCTAGTGCGGCCAGTATTGAACTGGTCTGTGGTTTGCTGCACTGTTGCGCTCTTGTCTCTCTGAATCATTCGTCCCAGGTGTCGCCGGTCACGATCATTCAGGGCAGCTGGACGCCCGGTATGGTGCCTGTTGTGGACTGTGATGCCTTCATCCAGCCATTCCCGATACACCCTGGAGACAGTTGAGCGGGGAAAGCCAAGTTCCTGCACCACTGCCGAAATGGAACATCCCATGCGTCGGGCACCTACTATCAAACCCCGTTCAAAAGACGTCAACTCGCGACGACGTGCCATTTCTGATTAATCACCTATCCAAGCCCTTCCCACAACGTCTAATGGTCCACTCCCAGAATCCGTTACCCCTGTGAAATCGTGAGCCATGCCCATCAATCAATGTGCTTGCTATCCCATGAGTTTTGCTAACTCAGTGTATATGAGACATAACTTGCTCTTTACAACCCTGAAGTTTCGGGTTATTCGTCAAGTATTTTTCTAGATATTTGACAAAACGTCTAAATCGAAAGGTGTTCCCATTATTCTGTCCACCCCTGTAAGTTCCAAAATTGCATTTGCAATTCTCTATTATAACTTTTATATAGACATAATAAAAAATGTGTTGATGTGTAATCTATTTGTTTCTAAAAGTAATTTTTAAACAGGAAAAAAATTTCATTTCATTAAATACGAGGGTGGGCTGAAAAGTAATGCCTCCACGGCTGTAATTTTTTTAATTTTTAACCGATTTGTAAAATTCTTTTCGTATCTGATACTCACATGTAATGCACTATTAACTTTTCGACATAGTCCCCATCCCTTTCCACGCATTGTACCAACGCGTGACTAGTCGGGTGAACCCGTCGGAGGAGAATTCCGGGGTTGTTGTCGACACCAAGACCGAACGGCAGGTTTCACCTCGTTGTCAGAATGCAACTCATGCCCCTTAAAGTGCTCTTTCCTCTTTGGGAAGTGGTGAAAGTCGCAAGGTGCAAAGTCTTTCATTTTTGAACTCCAGTTTTTCATCTTTGAACTGCAGGCGCTGCAACCCCCTCTGATGTGTGGCGATCGTGTGCGGACGGGCGTTATCGTGCTGCAGAAGAGGATCCAAAGCTGCCATTCAATCCTCGTGTCGACGACAACCCCGGAATTCCTCTCCGACGGGTTCACCCGACTAGTCACGCGTTGGTACAGTGCGTGGAAAGGGATGGGGACTGTGTCGAAAAGTGAATAGTGCATTACATAGAGGAGAAATGTGAGTATTAGATACAAAAAAAATTTTGAAAATCGGTTAAAAAATAAAAAAGTTACAGCCAAGGAGGCATTACTTTTCAGCCCACCCTCGTAGAAATATAAATGCATAAATTATTTTTTTCTTTTTCAAAATAGCTTTCGAGCAAATCGAAGAGGATACTAGGATCCGAATAAGTAAGTATAATATTGGTGAATTTGACTGAATTTTGAAATTGTATCTTTTATTTGAAATTCTGAATTATTTTACGCTCTTCTACGATAAGCTGCAAGCATTCCCTTTTACGACGAGAGGTCAGTAAGTAAGTTACAAATGGATATAGAAATGAAAAAATGAGTACTGACCTGAAAACTACTTTAATTTTTCTACATAATCTCCCTGTAAATGAGGCACTTATCCCATCATTTCAAAAACCCCTCAAAACCAGCAGCATAAAATTCTTTGGGTTTCTGTCGGAACCATGCGGTGAATTCCCTTTGTACAGGTTGGAGCCGAACGAGTGGAAGTCGCTTGGAGCAAGGTAAGGGTTATACGAGGAGGATGTCTCGCAGCATCTCAGTTGGCTTTCTGGCCATATGAGGACGCGCGTTATCATGAAGCAACAACACGCCTTTCATGAGGAGTTCTAGTAACAATGACATTATATGATGATATTACAGTAGGAGTAGGCATTTACATTTTACTCTTGCTGCTGGAATGTGGTAACCAATATGCCTTAGTGATCCCAGAAGATTGGCAGCCCAACTCTTCCCCAACTCTACAAAGGAAATTCACCACCTGGTTCAGACAGCAGCCCAAAGAATTTTATGCTGCTAGTTTTGGCAGGCTTGTGAAGAGATGGGAGAAATGCCTCATTGTACAGGGAGATTACGTGCAGAAATAAAAGTAGTTTTCAAGTCAGCACTCTTATTTGTTTCATTTCTATATCCATTTGTAACTTACTGTTTTTATAGTATCAACTTGTAAGACTTCTCATGAATGAATATAACGCGTAATTAATGATAGTGGCAATTTGTTTAGTCAGTACGCGTCCTAATCGTAACATATGGTACCATTGGAACTTTCAGTGCTAAGGTATGGGCATAACAATTCAGTCTTCGTATGGCTACGTGCCACAAACAAAGAACTTCTTTCGATTTCGCGGTTTATTAAAAAAAATAGTGCGATTTCTTATTTTGTAAGCATCAATGGTTTTTTCAGGTGAATAAAACGATTATCAATTGTGCCAATCGCTCGACGCATGGGCCATCGGAAACCTTACTTACTTACTTTTCAAACCCGCTTATCCGTTAGGGTCGCGGGGGCAGCAGCCCTATGGAGGATCTCCAGCGATCGCGATCTTCCGCCATCAGGCGCATGTCCTCCCTGGTAATATCCAAGCGACTCGAACCCAGATTCTCCAGGTAGTCTAGCCACCTGGTTCTAGGCCGACCCCTTGGTCTCTTACCCACCGGCTTGGAAAATAACAACTGCCTAGGAAGACTAGTTTGCGGCATCCGAATCACGTGGCCATACCAGCGCAACTGAGACCTCTCAATGCGGAGAAGCAGCGGCTCAACACCTAAAGATTCCCTTATTGTATTGCTGTACACTCTATCTAGTAGGGTAACACCTGCAACACCTCTCAGAAATCTCATTTCGGCCGCTTGTACCCGCGATCGCACTCTTTCGGTCATTACCCAAGCCTCATGACCATAGGTGAGAATGGGGACAAAGATGGATTTGAAGACGGAGAGCTTAGCTTTGTTACTCAGCTCGCGTTTCGTTACCACGGATCGCCACAGTTCACGTCTGACACAGCTTGCTGCACCGATCCGAGCATCCAATTCTTTCTCCTGCCGTCCATCACTCGTGAATGCAATCCCGAGATACTTGAATTTCTCCACCTGTCTCAATGAGGCTCCACTAACATGGAGAGCGCACTGAGCAGGCTGTCTTGAAAGGACCAGAACCTCGGTTTTAGCCACACTGATCTTCATCCCAGCTTCTTCACATTTGGCTGCAAGCCGGTCTAGTGCATGCTGAAGGTTCGTGCGAGAAGACCCAAGGAGGACAAGGTCGTCAGCAAAGAGCAACCTCTCCACCAGGCAGTCGCCCACACAAACACGCTCATCGCCTCGGCTGCCCCTGTCTATCCAGTCCATAAAGATAATGAACAAGATGGGCGACAGTACGCACCCTTGGCGGAGTCCAACACCCACGGTGAACGGTCTTGACTTAATGCCATTTATCCGGACACACATCTCAGAGCTTTCGTACAGAGACATGATAGCAACCAGTAATTGCCCATCCACTCCATACTCTTGCAACACTTGCCAGAGCTTCTCCCGGGGAACCCTGTCATATGCTTTTTCGAGGTCCACAAAGCAAGCGTAGACCTCTTTTGCATACTCCCAGGATTTCTCAAAGATTTGCCTTAGAGCAAAGATGTGATCCGTCGTGCTTCGGCCAGGTCGGAAACCACACTGCTCCCCTGACAGTTTGGAGTCGACTATTTCCCGACTTCTCTTCTCCAGACACTTAGCGTACACTTTCCCAGGAATGCTGAGCAAAGAGATGCCTCGATAGTTGTTGCAATCTCTCTGGTCTCCCTTTTTGAAGATAGGGATCACAATTCCTGTCTGCCATTGCTTAGGGGCCTGTCCAGATATCCAAGCAACCTGACACACTCGAGTCAGCCACAGGATACCATCCTGATTTAAGGCCTTTAACATCTCGGACCGGATTTCATCATCACCTGCAGCTTTGCCAGTCTTCAGGGACTTAATTGCCCATCTGACTTCTGTTTCAGTGATACTACCGTGACTATTCTCCGCTCCAAGGTGCATCTCGTATGTCTCAGTTGTTGTCGTCACCGGATTAAGAAGAGATGCAAAGTATTCCTTCCACCTATGCAATACGCTCTCCTCCGTTTTCAGAAGCCTCCCATCTGAACTCTTAATAGTTTGTGATGAAAGAGACTTCTTTCCACGGAGGCGGCGCACGGTCTGCCAGAACACCTTGTTTGCCGAACCATAGTCTGCCTCCAATTTCTCCCCGAACTTCTCCCAGGTCTTGGCTTTAGCTGTTGATACTGTCTTTGCTGCTGCTTTTCGCGCCTCAGTGTACCGCACTCGGCTCGAAGTTGACTTATTTGCAAGCCATAGCAAATAGGCTTCCTTTTTTGCCTTGACAGCTTCTTGGACTTCACCGTTCCACCACGCAGTCCTTTTCTCACCGCCCTGCGCCACACTCAGCCGCTTACGACCACAGCACAATGCAGCCGAAGTAATCACAGCAGTTTTAAACAACTGCCACTCCTCTTCAACAGTACCACGATCACTGGGAAGTTCTTTGAAACTTGAAGATATGTTATCTGCAAAGGTCTTCCTCACAGCTCTATCTTCCAATGCCTCCCATTTGATGCGCCAAGTTTGTCTGAACCTAGTATTTCGCTTGGTTGGCATGGATTCAGAGAACCGCAAAGTGCAGACAACAAGGTGGTGATCAGTTGATAGTTCTGCCCCTCTTCTCACACGAGTATCCAACACTGATCGGAATAAGTCAGCTGAAACAATTACAAAATCAATCAGTGACTTCTGGTCCATTGCATCCCTGTACCAGGTATACTTATGGACATCCCTGTGCTGGAAGAAGGTGTTTGTGATGGAAAGTCCATTGTTGCAACAGAGATCCAACAAGCACCTCCCATTCGCATTTAAATCGGGGTCACCATTCCTCCCAATCACGCCTTTCCACGTTTGGTCATCAGCCCCTACGTGTGCATTGAAGTCGCCCATCAGGATGACAGAATCTGCACTCCCTCTCCTGCTAAGAGCAGCATCAACTTCATCTAGAAAAAGTGGGTACTCTGTGACTGCATTCGGAGCATATGCAACGAATAGAGAGAGAGACCGTTTCCCTATCTGAAGTCTCAGGAGACACAGTCTTCCACCTAAGGGGGTCCAATCTGCAACATAATCTGCCAGCCGGGGACTTGTGAGTATCCCCACTCCCGCCTGGGCAGTCATGTTAGGGTCGACACCAGAGTAGAAAAGCTTCCACCCTCCTTCTAAGTCCACAGTTCCAGAACCCGGACGTTTCGTAGAGGTAATACCTATGATATCCAGTCGATACCGTTTGGCTTCCTCCACTAACTCTGATTCCTTTCCTGTCATGGAGAATACATTCCAAGTGCCAATTGACAGCACCCGATCCCGTTGTCGCTTTACCCGTTTCTCCTCCTGGGTAAAGGCATGCGCTGCCCCCGACCGCTTCCCCAAGCGCATAGCGAGTGCCCTGGTGGGGCTTCTCGGAGGCATTGCTCCGAGATAACAGCCGGGAGACTGTCGCTTATTTTTCGAACGAGAGCCTCTGCCTAACTCCCGAACGCGGGTGACTTTAACCTGCGCCACACCCGATGCAGTATGAATTTTCTTATTCGTAGACATCATGAGATATATATTTGTTTGGATACTCTTCGTCTCACTTCTCAACCATGACCTTTCTGGTAAGGGTGACCCTAAAGTAGCCATGCTACAACCAGCATGGCTCACAGAATCCCTGAAGCACCCAAACCCCTGACCCACGGTAAGGGGGCATCCACTCAGGGGCCATCGGAAACCAAATTGCCAAAATGAAAAGCCCAATGGTAGAGCCGGCACGATGGCGATGGCCCAATTAGTACAGGATCCGACAATCTAAGGAGTGATGCGAAAGGAATCAGTAATAGTCGGACGCAGTATGGGTAAGACGAAAGATCTAATAGCATTTGATCGTGGGCACTCAACCACTGGGATTTTCACGAACCACTGTATAATGGGTGTACCGTGAGTAAAGTTCTCACACGGTAAGGTGAAATGGAAGAGTTCACTTTATCGCGGTCAATAGGTAGGGACGTCAAAACCCTCATGGGCGATCTGTGATCTGCTTTTTTGCACTCAAGCCTTATCGCAACCGCTCGTTGCAGCCCATTGTTGAAGTGCCAAGATTCAAGAAAATTAGAGCATTTTTAACAAAATTTCCCTACCTATCCCTACGTGGATGTTGGTAAAACTATCCTGGCAAGAGCCAACTGCCGTGGACAACAGCGTGTAGATGAACGGGGTCGTGGTCGGCTAACTCGCATCCTAATGTCGGATAGACGGGCCATAGTGCAACAGATCACTCGGCAAATTAACACTGGTGCACAGAAACGTCTCTCGCGGGTACGTCTTCTGACTGCACATCACATTTCGCAACGGTTAGCATGGATACGGGAATATCGTCACTGGACCCCAGACTTGTGAGAAAGGGATACCTGGACTGATGAGTCGAGATTCCTGTTTACGTGAACTGAAATGGCTGTTTACGTGTGACACCAACCTTCACAGATGAACGTTACCGGGACATCATTGATGATCTTTGTTCCTGCAACAAGGTCTCTGCAACATCTCTTTTGGATGAACACTCCACAGACGTGATGTCGCTTCCCTGGCCAGCTAGGTCAACCGACCTCAATCCCATCGAACAGATCTGGGATGCCCTCTAGAGACATGTTCGAGTCTCGCAAGAAGAATCCTCGTAATCTGATTCTAACTCACCGAATTTGATAAAAAATTCTACGAGTAGCTTTCACCCAATTAACTACCCATACAAAGTGCCATTTAATGCACTTCTCAGACTTCTCATCAATACATGCAGTTTATATTAGAATCCTACCTTGCAATACTGGTATTTATAAACTGCACACATTGAAATACATTTTATGAATTTTTTCTCGGAAAATTTTGAAAAGCGCATCGAATGGCTTTGCATGGTATCTATTGGGTATCTATCAAAGTCGGCGAGTCAGAATGCGTGAAGTCTCCTTGTCAGACCTGCCTCCATCAAATCTTCGTAAACTGTTCAGGGGTCGTGGGTTCGTATGGCTTCCCAACGCTTTCGATTTCTTTCAAAGTCCATGCCGAGACAATCGTCGCCGTAATTAGAGCGAAAAAGAGTGATAAACGATGCTAGACAGGTACCTCTAATTTAGTGAATAAAGACATGAATATTGAAATTAGCGGATCGCTTGAGAGCAGTTTCATCAGAGAATCTAAATTTACGTGTAATGAATTAAACACTGAGTGAGCATATTATTAAGACCACCCTGTCAGTATGTCGTTGGGCCACCTTTTGCCTTTAATACTGCGGTGATTCTTCGTGGCATTGATTCCACGAGATGTTGGAAATGGTGGGAGGAATCTGACACCATGCCTGATGGATAGCACTGTCTAATTGTGCTACATTGTAGATTGGATGGTGGTGGATCCAGCTGTCTGATGGTTCGTTCGACTTCGTCCCACAAATGCTCAATTGTAGTGATATCTGGGGATTGTGGAGGCCACCGAAGTAAGGTAAAGTCCCCTCATGTTCCTGGGACAACTCCTGCACAACACGAGCTCTGTGGCATGGCGCATTGTCTTGCTGGAAGTAGCCATCTCCATTAGGATACGCCATCAACATGACAGGGTGGACTTGATCGGCGACGATACGGAGGTATGCTGTGCCATCCAGACGTTGTTCAACACGTATTAACGGACCCAATGCATGCCAGAAAACATTCTCCAGACCATAACACTGCCCGCACCGGCCTGAAGGGTTGTACTCATGCATGCGGGGGCCATGCTTTCGTGCTGTTTCCGCCAGATTCTCACGCGGCCGTCTGCATGATGTAACTGGAATCGTGACTCGTCAGGCCACATGATTTGTTTCCACTGCACGGTAGTCCAGTCCTTGTGCTCCTGAGCGAATCGGAGTCGTTTCCGCTTGTTGGCTGCAGACAGCAAAGGTGTGCAGACAGGTCTTCGGCTTCCGTATCCCATGCGATGCAGTGTGCGGTGGACAGTGCATTCAAAGACCGTTTTGGAGGACCCCTGATTAAGGTCAGCAGTGATTTGATGCACAGTTGCCCTTCATCCTTTACCAGTCGTGACAGTCTCCGTTCTGTCCGATCATCAACCATCCGCGGGCGACCACGACGCGAACGTTCAGACCCCGTCTTCCGGCTAACCATCCAATCTTTAAATACTTTAAGGACGGCTGCTCTTGAGCATCCCGCGAATGCTGCTGTTTCGCTGATACTCGCTCCATAGCTCCGAGCACCTACAATCATCCCGCGTTCGAAGGCTGTTAAACCGCGTCGTTTACCCATAGTTGAAGAATGGAACGCGTCTACTGTTGTTGACGACACTCAGCTTCCCTTTTTATATTGGTCCAGCCCGCTAGCAACATTGTGGCGACGTCCGTGCGCGTATTTGCATAAACATGGTCAGGTGGTCATAATAATAAATGCTCACTCAGTGTATTATGCGCGTAAATTTTCAATACATTTTCTTCATCCCGATACGTTAGCATCTAAATCATTAAATAAGTTTTATGATATAGTTAAATTCCTCAGCCTATCTAGTATATTTTTAAAAACTCCGAAGATAAAATTTAGATAAAAGAAATGAAAGATGGCCAATAGTGTCGTAGTAATAATTTAATCGTAATACAGGGTGATCTAAAAGTCAGGAAAAACTTTAAATCTCAATAATTCACACATGAATGAAGATAAAAAGATTCTGTGTGCATAGAAGCGATTGAAATGAAGTCTGATTTTATCCAGGAAAAAAATTAATGCTAGATTTGTTCGGTTTTGACCAGATGGCGTTGTCAGGTTACAGGCATTAAAGTTCTAGATGATAAAGTATGGACACTCCCGCCATTTCTGTGCAAAATTCCATCTACAGGAATGCCAAATAGGTCAAATCTCGGGTTATTATGCAACAGCATTGCAGGAACCGGAAAATTTATAATTAATACTAATATAATAAAGTCATTATAAATATTACTTGCATCCCTGTAGATGTTTCTATGAAGGAATTTTGCACAGAAATGGCGGAGTGTCCATACTTTACCTATCTAGAACTTTAACAGGCATCAGTTTATCCACATTTTTAGACGGTATAAATAGAGCAGCACTCGCTGCAAACGCTATTTTGGAAGTAGATAATGATAGTTGTACCGTCTCACTGAAATTGCTCTTTTAAATAGTTGTATCGTCTCACCTGGGCAAAAAGTCCTACTTTATTTCAATCGTTTCTGTGCAAACAGGATCTTTTTATTTGCATTATTGAGTTTTAAAGTTTTCTTGACTTTTGGATCACCCTGTAGAAAAATAAATGATAGTAAGAGAATTTAACGGCGATTTTTAAAAAAATTTAACCTATTTCAGGTTCATCGATGTTAGCGTTTGCCTTAATTGCTTGTATTGTTCTCGGAGCTATTCTTGTTATTCTTGTTTTGATTACTGGAAAATTGACTAAGTGAGTTTTGTAGATTACATTTCACTTTCTTTTCTGCAGAGATTAATTTGTGATTTATCTCAATTCTTTTTTGTTTTATAGTCGACTTCACATATCTATAGAAAGACAAGAAATACGACGTACACGTTCGACAGTGCTAATCCCCTATGATTCAAAGGATACTCCAGTGACTAATTTATAGTAAACAAGGGCAAATAATCTTATAATCCTGCTCAGTTTTATATCGCTACAACATATTACTTGAAAGAGAATGTTTTTCATAATAAAATGAAATTATAAATGTTTAAGTATCATATTTCATAAAAAAAGTTGAGAAATACTAAATGTTATTTTTTGGAATTTAAATTTTAATCTATATGACCGTCTCAGGTTTATAAAAAATAAATTTTGTTATTTTGAGAAGCGTGTTAAACCTAGTTTGTGAAAAATATCATATATATAAAATCAGCGACGGTGGACTATGTCACAACAAAGAAAAAAATCTAACCAGGGGTAATCTAACAACGGGTTATTTCCCGATTATACAATCGGGTGGGTTCGCTTCTAGTTTATCTATCGGGTGGACCAAAAAAAAACAACTCCCCACTGAAAATTTCTAAGTCCCAGGACAATAGGTTTTGCAACAATAGGTTTATTCAACAATAGGTTTAATCAACAGTAGGTGTGCTGTGAATGGGTGACAAACAACAGTTACAGTAATTTGGATTTACGAAGAATAACGCAGATACTGCAAATTTAATATAGAGGAATGGACTGGTGACGTTAATGATTTTGAAAAAAAAAACAAAAAAAAAAAACGTAAACGTTATTTGAAACGAAGTTACAAAAATGATTCAGCGTTAATCAAACAAACGTTAATCAAGAACGTGGTGTCTTTAAGTTAAAAATGAACACTTAAAATTAATTATACAAGGTGTTTACGAATTCTGTGTACAAACTTTTAGGGTTTGTAGATGATCTTATTTTAGTCGATTTAAAATAATAACATCATGAAATTTCTTTAAAAAAACTAATGAATCTCAAGCTCTCACAAAAAAAAATGTTTTCATGTATATTTGTTTTTCATTTATTTCAGTAATACAAAAGAAGAAATTTTCATAAATGAAGGATATATATTTTTTGCATTTCTTTTAAGAATTAAATGACTCCGTTGTTTGAACTTCGGTTTAAGCATTTGAGAATGATTTTCCTGAACGCCTTTCTGAAGTCCCTGTTGAAGGTTGTGTAAATGACAGGATTGACAGCAGAATTGCAATATCCTAACCACAAAACAACGGAAAAAGCCCATTCCGGAACGTCGTAAGATTTGTACAATCCTTTGAATACATAGACAATAAAAAATGGCAACCAAAACAGAATGAAACATATCATTACAAGGCCTACGATGAGTGTTGTACGACGCTCTGTTTGTCGTGCAATTTTCTGCTTTCGACGTACGTGGCATTGATGCATTAGCATAATTTTGTTAAAGTTAATTTCTTTCTCCCCCTTCTTTGATAATTTCTGTCGGAACATCATGTACAAATGCTGTAGAGGGTACAATAGCACTTTCGTGGAAATACTTTCACGATGCCGTTTGCTACGTGGCGATTGTTCCAGCTCGGATAAACAACATTCTTTATTAGTCGAAAGGTCATCTAATGGTATATCATCAAAAACATTTAAGTAGTGTTGGTTTTTCAGCTGATGAGCTAACTCTTGTTTTAAAGTAGTATCCACATCAAAGATTTCATCCTCTTCCTCCTTGGTGCCACTGCTATTGTCGATAACATTATCGCTACTCCTGCCGTCGTTACTGTCATCTTCTATCGGAGAAGATAAATGATTTTCAATTAATATAGCCTTAGGAAAATCACATTTCGTCATTGCTTGTTTTGCTCGATAACGGGTTGCGATACAGATGCGAATATAAACGAACACAATGATGATGCTCGGAATACAAAATATGCACAGAGTCGTGTAAATCACGTAGTCAACATCAAGATTAATCTGAAAAGGCACATAATAAGAAATGTTATTGCATGAAGAAATAGCAATTCATAATAAAACAAAAATTACATTACCAGCCAATGATAATGTTGTCTATGCATGATTTTTAAATTGTCAAATTAAAGAACAAATAGATAGTATAGGAAAAGTTGGTAATGTGGACCTCTGCTGGTAAAATGGCTCATCAGCATAAAAAATAAATTAATGCCATGTAAGAAATACGTAGAATATCCAATAAAGCTATAACTAGTTCCAAAATTTAAGGTATAAATATCGCTTCCTGTTCACTCATCTGTCAGTAAAGCAGTATTGTCAATTTTTTTTATTATTATTGTGTGACCTTTGCCCTCAATTTGATTGAAGCTCCCTCCCCCCTTTCTCTCTTATTTACATGCTCAACTTTACATCAGTCAAGAAAATCATTGTCAAAAGAAATTGATTTAAAAGCTAGCTCAGTATTTTCTTACTTAAAATATCAATCAGTGACAAAGATCAGGTTCTTGAAAAGGTGGCAGGTTGTGCCTTATACATTCCAATAAGTTAGGCAAATTTGAGAATCAAATAAATAAAGTTTTATTCAAAGTCAAATAAATACCAATGAGATACAAAAAGAAATCTTAATTCTAAATCTATGAAAGAAAGGATAGATCTTAATGCAAAAGAAGAAAATTAATTCTATAATTCCCCAGTTACCTAAAACTACAATGGTGTTATAAGAATTCAATGAATGAGAAAACATATATATATCAACAATACTTCTAGTTCTTTCAACCACACTGAGGCTCCTTTCTAAAATAGTTCACTCAAATTACTTATTACTCAACATACGGGCCATAACCATTTATGAATATTAGCAATCGAATATTTCACTTTATTTACAGCTGTATAGTATCAGATTATCCACAGATCTGCAATCACTTATATTCCACTTTTGTGCACGTATCACACTCAATATCAACAGGCCATTAAATTTCACTGATCACTTTTTACTTATAATCACTACACATATAATCATCCTTGAAGCACAAAACATACATTAGAAGGATCCGGATCAATCAATGAGTGAGTTCACTTGTTGGCTCAAAATGTCTTCACCGAGTTCAACAGAATATTCTAAGTATGAAATTGTCTTCTTGTCATGATGACACGTATTAAGCCACGTTGATTGCTCCCAAAAGCGGTCTTCTTTTACTCGCCACACTCTGATGAATATTGATATCGTATCTCCAATGATAGCTCTACTATCTACAGATGGTGTTTCTCTTTCATTCCTGAAACCACTCGGAAGACAGACTCCACTCCTTGCAATCCGTATAAGATTTGGATCCAAATGAAATCAAAAGGTAAAATGGCCAACAGAACAAAATGAATCTAGTAAAGGTTAACTAGATTGACACGGACATCCCCTCCTCTTACACGGAATTTGGAATTTTCGGTTACAAGCTGATATAATTAAGTGTCCAACTAGGGTCCTGAAGAGATGCCACACTTAACAAGGGGTTTGCCCATTTTCTGTTTATGATGAGCCTGCACGAGACCTGATTTGGAAAGAAAAGCTACCAGACCGATTTGACATGCTGCGGAAGTTTCACAGCAGCCTTTCAAATTTAGACCAACTTGAAATTTGCCGTCATAAGCTCACAACCAAGAGAAGAGTATTATGCTCAGCCTCCCTCCTGCTGTCTCCTTGGCAGACTCATGAACTTCTTTTTTCTGCTTTTGTTTAAATAGAGAAGCCGTTTCCGGTCTTCTCTCCCTCTCACATTTTATTATGATCCCACATGTATTAACGAAGAAATCATTATTATTTCAATACTTACTCAAATTCTATCTTACAGACAGCCCTCCTATTAATTCAACGCCTCATAAATCAATAAATTCACAGACCAACTTTAAGCATATCCTAACACAATTCAAAATACAGCTATATCCTGTCACAACACCTCTCCTCTTGCTGATTCACAATTGTGTACACTTGACTTTTATTCCTTTTTAGATTTCCCAAAAATTTGCATTCGCACAATTAAATCATGTAATGTGAAGGAGAAGGTTTCAAGCACCTTATAGGGAAAAAACAATGTGACGGGCAAAAACGTACGACTGTTGTACATTTTGAAACAGTGAAAAATGCAATGCATGGACACGTTTGTCCGACTGCAGTCACACCAGTGAACATCACACGCATTGAGCAAGCCATTCTTAGTAAAGGTATCACAATTAATACCCAGTGTTATTTCAAACTACTTCACGGCGCTGTACGCAACGCCATTCACGAAAAATGACCCGAGATGTTGTCCATAAACGTCATTCTTCTCAATGACAATGCTCAATCTCTCACGGCGAATTTGACAACAGCAATTCTTGCCAAACTGGGCTGTGAAGTGTTGCTCAATACGATTAACAGTCCAGATTTGGCTCACAGCACGGAGAGAAATTTTTTGTTGTCACAACCTTATCTATGGTCACTGTAACAATATTTTATGGTTAATCCTGTCCCATCAATATTTATTGTTGTGTGGACAAAACTGTTTTGATAGTGTGTTTTGATCAGAGAACAATTCTTTTTATTAATCTCATTCAATAAATATTGCTGTCATAACAATAGTCTTTTGTTACCACACTAATACACTACAGCTAGAGCAACGATTTTTCCTTGCATGGATAATGGATATTGATGACACATCAATAGTTTTCTGCTGCTACAGCAATAGAGCTATGGGCTCTTTTTCAGTTTATATTTTCATGATACCCTATTAAAAAATATATATATATATATACAGGGTATGTTAGTAGTATCAAGTTTATTTCATGAATTAATAGTTGTAAAATGAATGAATAATTCTATTTCTCTTTTTGTGCACACCATTGGTTTCAAAAAAAGGCTGTTGGAGCCACAGCTGGTGATAATGCTCCAGCATACACCCTTCAGATGGTCAGTAATCAGGACTCACAGGAGCCCATGCCTTGAGAAACAAGCAGCTCTTACCGGATGTTTCAAAAATGACTGGTATACCGGTATATTTGAAAAATCAATAAAAACTAAACGGGCAGCGATAGAAATACACCATTTGTTGCAATATGCTTGGGACAACAGTAAATTTTCAGGCAGACAAACTTTCGAAATTAGTTCACGGTGTATTTCTATCGCTGCCCGTTTAGATTTTTCAAATATACCGGTCATTTTTGAAACACCCGGTAACAGGTTGCATTATGCCTAGAATAAAGGAAATTTAATGACCACTTTTTCTTTTAAGAAAAATTATCTTTAGCAAATACCTTCAGCAAACCTCCTTTCGGGAAGGCACAACATTCTACTTGCCTGAGTGTGATTAACATTAAAAATAGCCAGTAAGGAATACAAACTGTTGTTCATCGGAGTCGATTAGTGGAAAATTTTCCTATGAAATTCATTAACTATTTATGAGACTATCCGAATAAACCATGAATCATATAGCTAAAATTAACCAAAGAGGATAAAAACGGAAATTCTCGAGGTTATGAAACGAAAATTCTCGAGCGCTTTTCGCGACATCTAGTGAGTGAAATTTATAACTGTGGTCTGCTAGTAAATGTGAAATCAGATTTATGGAAAAAATTATCATAATTTTCATACACCTTCAACAATCCGACCTTCATTGTTTCCAACAAACGAAAAACACTGATTATTAACATCCAAGATGGAGACAACGAAATGGTTAGGTGACTTTTCCGCTTCCAGACCTTGTTATCTCGTTGACCTCGTCGACAGAGCGAGTGACGTAATTTCTCGACCAATCAACAAGTAGATTATGATCAGCAACTTCCGATATTGCTGCATGGGCATCCGTATATTGATGACAGAACAATGTATGAAATAGTCATCTTCCGATATTGGTGCTGCATCAATATTTAGTTGACGCTACATAAAAAAACTACATATTAATTGTGAATTGTAATGGTGACAATTTGATTGTGTAGTAAGATCAAAGTTTATTCATGATGCATCAAATTGTATTTTTGTTTCAACAATCAAGCACTCATCAACTCCCTTATTGTTGCTACATCCAAAGCATTTTTCTCCGTGAGTGATTGTCATTTATTTGGCCTGCTTAAAAAATTTTCTGAAGATCCAGACAGATAAACCGCTTTCGCACAGCTACAGAGACATTGCTTACTATAATGTTTGCTGCAGATGCTGCGCGTGCGTCAAATACGTTATGCCGAATGCGAGATACTCAAAAAGGATTACGTAACGTTCCCTGAAAAATGTCATATGCTAGGTTATTTCTCGATTTTAAATGCGAGAAATTCTAGCTCAACCTTGAACGACCCTTGCAGAATAGTTTGGTTTTTTTAAAACGCTTCCAAAATTTTGGAAATATTATGCTTCAAATGGTTTAGAGACGGCGACAAGTTTAGTTTTTTGGTACTTGGTTATATCATTTCTTATTGGTTTAATATTTCTGCAATGCTTAACACGTAATGGAATGTGTATCGTTGGATGCGAAAAAACATTACTACCTCATTAAAAAAACAAAGTACACTCACATGCCAAAAGTCATGGGATAGCAGCTAATAACATGTGGGAACTCCTCTAACCCGGCAAATTGCCACAGTGTGACGTGGGATTGATTCCACAAGTCGATGGAAGACATCTGAAGACATTGCCAACCATTCCAACTGAAGCGCTACCCTCAAGTGCCCATTACGGAGCCACCACCGGCTTGCACATTGCATGCTTGACAACTTGGGTCCATGACCTTTATGGGGTTTGCGCAACACTCGAGTCCTACCATCAGCTCGTTTCAGCTGGAATCGAGACTCATCAGACCAGGTCACACGTTTCCAGTTGTCAAGTTTCCAGTCGATGTGTTCATGGGCCCAGGAGAGACGTTGCTGACAATGTCTTGTTAGCAAGGGCACCCTCGTGGGTCTTCTGCTTCCATATCCCATGGACACCAGCTTTCGTTGCACAGTTCGCAATGATACAGCTCTAGTATCACACTGGTTAAAATCTGATGACATCTGGCGTAGTGTCAGTTGCCTTTTAGCGGTGACCATCCAACTCAGACGCCGTTGGTCCCGTTCATTGAGAAGGTGTGGTGGACCACTGCGTTGTCCATGGTGGGAGGTAATGCCATCAAGTTGGTACTCTCGGTAGACTCTTGAAACTGTGGACCGTGGGATGTTGAATTCTTGAGCCACCTACGATATTGAATGACCCATACGTTATGCTTCACATAACAGGCCGCGTACGAACTTGGATAGCTCTCGTCGTGTAGCCATTATCACACTGAATACCTCACCCCTTACTCAGGACAGTGTAACTAAACCTACTGACACTGATTTGCACATGATACTACTGCCACTTGAAAAATAGTCCACTGCTATCCCATGAGTTTTGGCATGTGAGTGCATATTGTTCTTTGCGTCCGTTTCTTTTTATCCTTTACCTGACATTGTGGGGAATCCTGTATTTCATCTTGGTTTTGCTTTCTGAATAGATGTGGCAGGGAGAAGACAAACGCAATACTCCATGTGAGAGATATTATGACGGCCGCTCGCATTGGCGTCTGTCGCTTCAAATGGTTAACTGCTTTAGTGATAGACCAATACCGATCCAGGCTAATCACACATATGTTTAGAATGGAAGCGGTACAAAGGAAGACATCCATTAGTTGGTAGATACAACATAACCAACTGCCGAATATCCAGAAGCCCAAGATTTCATTAGCCAATGACAATGGCAAAACAAAGAGGGCGAGTAGAAGATCGGAAACAGCAAGTGATGCTATGAAACGGTTCTGAATTATTTTGAGGGATCTCTCCGTTGCAAGGGCAATAATCACAAACAAGTTCCCCACTATTATAAGAACTATTAGTAAGATCACAAATGTAACGATCAACGAAATCATTCCAGGCGAATATCTGCAAATATAAAGTAAAACAATAAAAACATGTTAAGTGAAAAGCATTGGGATGGGATTTAAAGATTAATTTAAGGGATTTAAAAGAGATTTTAAATCATCCAACGTTATTTTTTTGTTTAATTCCTTACTGAAGTAGTACAAAAAATAAAAAGAAATAATTTATAATGTATAGTTGGTTGATTAGAATTTTTGGCGTCGACTACTAAGGTCATTTTGCGCCTTTTACACAAGTTATATCTGTACGCAGCCCTGAACAAACACAAACATCCATGCCCACAGCGGGATTCGAACCCACGACCAGGTGGACTCGAGAACTAGGAAGCCTACGCCCTAGCCCTCTCGGCCACCTGATCGGTCATAATGTATGGACTTCATGATTTCAGATTCAGTTAATAACAGGCCTAATGTGTCATCCAAACGATAAAATAGCTCTGCTATTAAATCACGACCATCGTGAAAGATAATTGTCTCCTGTGGCATTTTCTAGCTCAGAGAGCCTCTTTGAGAGAGGACTCTTTCAGAAAATTGGTTTGTTTGGTTTGGTTTGTTTGGTATTAACGTCCTTTTTAACTGCCATGGTCATTTCAGGACGGCGTTATAGGGCCGCAAATTTTGCCTCACCAAGGGTTCTTTAACGTGCAGCCGGCAAACGAATACACGGGACCAACGGCTTTACTTCCCTTCCGAAGGAGTTTCCCCCTGAATAAATCCTCCTCGTTCTCGGCCGGGGTCGAACTCGCGTCCTCGGGCATCAGAGGCGATCACGCAACCACTGAGGCACCGAGGCCGATCTTTCAGATAAAGCAAGAGAGATAATTGTCTAAAGAGTCTAACGCTGCTCACTGCTAACAACTTAATTTCAACTTACCCACTTGAATACGTTAAGAGTTTTTCTCCAACGATGAGTGTAGAAATCGTGTTAGAGACGTTGTTACCATTAACAGTGTCTCCTTCCATAAAACCAGATATATGATTTGAAAAATTGCTTGCTTTTGTCATACTAAAACTACACAAATTAAAAAATGAAATTAAAATTTTTGTGAGTAAATAATAAAAAAATTTGCACTTATGCTTTCAAATTGAGATCAAAAAAAGGAAGTTTGTACTATTCGCATATCGATACCGGGAAGCATATAGCCAGCAACCAATTGCTTTCGAAACATAGAATTGTAGAGATTGAAAATATTTATGTCGCTTTTTAAAAGACTCATCTTTCCTTCCTGAATGAATAATATTATTCATGTTATTCATTATATTTCCTTTTTATTTGGTACATGTATTTCCACAATATAAGAATAAAAAAATAGTTTAAAAATAGATTGGCTCTCAAAAAATTGGCTGAATAAGTCAAAATGTAATTTCTAGATTCTGAGAAGTTCAATTTTTATAGAATTCTAAGAACTGAGAAATGGAAATAAAAAATAACATTAATTGTTAAGAAAATAAATAAAGTAGGCAAAATTCATCAAATAAGCATTTATTTCAAGTTATAAGATTAATTATTTAGAATTACGTATGAATTTTTAATATAATGCTATTAATTTAATTGTTTATCATTCAAAAAAACTTTTTTTTTCTGAATGTAAAACAAAATTCGTTTCCAACGTAGTCGTTTTTTGGCATATCTATAAAAGCCTATCTTGTTGAGAATTATCATTTCAGTAAATAGTTAAGATATTAATGCATTTACTTTTTATACATTTTTTCCGTTAAGATATCTAGCTTTCATAATTCAATCAATAATAAACTTCACTTAATATTTTTTCATGCATACAAAGAAAACAAAAACAAAAGGAAACCATTATAAATACGAATAAAATGAAAACCTTTTGGGAAGTAGCATTGGAGAAGATATTCTGTCTCTTCGATTTCAAGCCTTCAAAATGAGTCCTTCTAGTGGTATACATATAGATTGTTAAAGGACGTAAATCACATTTTACTTACCAATCTTATAATTTTGTTTTATTTGTAATGAGTTTTATCTCCAAATTTTTGTCACTTTAATTTCCTGATTTAATTTTTTTTATTCGGAGAAATCAGGAAATTATCAAAGGAAATGGAAGCCCATAAATTTGCCTTATTAAACAGGTGTTTAATATTCTTTGGTGATTATAATTTTTGGAGCTTAATTAATTATAAATGTATCATTATTAGATTCTACGAGAAGAAGAATTGTAAGATGTCTCATGAAAAAAGTATATATATTACATATAAGTTATGTTTACGTTAAACAGCATATTTCGGAAAAAAGTTCATATTGCTATAAATATCACCTGTGCCGGAGAGTAGCGGTAAAAAAAAGAAGGAACACTACGGGTAAACTACTAACGGAGAAGTCAATTCTCGATATCTGAGAAGGAAGAAAGCTAGGAAAGTGAGGAGAATATAAAATAAATGATTTCAAATTGAGACAAAGAAATAGAAAAAATGTTAGAATGTCAAGGTGAATAAAATGTAATAAAAATTTTCCAATAGAACTGTTCATTTTAATGTTTACATTGTAGTTGCTTTTGTATCTTTGTAGTGGAAAAACTCATCAACCAAGCATTTCTGATCATATGTTTATTTGTTTGTTTTTTTTTTATACTTGTTTTGGCTTGAGTAACCAGCCCTCACAATTTTCCCCTCTATTTTAGATTTAGCCTGTATATAGCTGAATTTTCTAAGACTGTTTCATTTTTATTTAATTTTCTGACGAAGCTGCTTAACAGATTTTAATTTTTTTTTTCTGATCCTAGAGTATCATATAAACGTTAAATCTCAAACACTTTCATCTGGCACATTTTATCGCATATCTAGATAGACTTCTTTAAACAATTATATTGTGAGTCTCAGTTTTAATGATTTTTACCTTTTCTCAGTTACAATCATCAAAAATAATAAAAATTATTAGAAATAATATTGGACTAGATACAAGGAGCATTTTCGATCATACACATTTAGAAACAGGTAGTCAATTCTGCTCAACCATCTTCCGAAAAGTTACTGTGCAGTGGAATTGGTGAAGAGAAATTGAGTGCATAGGGTACAATAGTAGAATAAGTGACATTTAGCTACTATTGTACTTAAATTTTCATACTCCTCCTAAAGGCGAGTTTCCATTCTGACAATTCCAGGCAAATGACGCGGAACATGTGCCGGCATGTTGCGCGTAATTGTTAGAATGGAAACAGGAAATATACTGCTTCCAATTTCCTGCAACATGTGTTTTCTAGTTGCAGATACAGTTTTAGCCACTTTTCTGTGTGGAGTGATTTGTTGTTCAAATATGTACAGCGTGTGCCACAGTCGCTTGGTTAACCCGGCACTTGTGCCGCAAAATGATGCAGACTGTTTCCATTTCAACAAATTTCGGAAACATATACCAGCACACGACGCATATGTTGCGGGATAAATTTTTAGTAATGAAACAAGGCTTCTATGGCACAAGTTCGGTACATGTTGTGTGTCACAGTTGCTTGGCACAGTTCTGTCCCCGGCGCTTGTGTTGCAACATAATGCAGAATGTTTCCATTTCAGCAAATTTCGGGCATATGTGCCAGCACATGACGCACAACATGTTGCGGGACAAATCTGTAGTAATACAAACTAGCCTTAAAGGCTGGTTTCCATTTCCGACAAGTTCCAGGCACATGACGCGGAACATGTGCCGGCACTTGTTGCGCGTAATTGTTCTACTGTTCCCACGCGACATCTGTGTTTTCTACAGAACTTGTCACGCGCCTAGAACTTGTCAGAATGGAAACCAGCCTTGATATGTGTGTCATGCAACAGTAGTGTACGTTTCATTTTTTTTCCTTACCTGTCTGCTCGATAAATGGCGAAACGCGCATGGCTGAAGAATTATGTAACATCGGCAGCGTTCCCTGCTTAAATTAGTGTTCACTGTTTAGTTCTCAGCCTAAAATAATTTGTTATTTTCTAGGGAAAATAAAATAGAAAATAAAAATCACAGGAAAACACAGGGTGGTTTTAAAATAAGTTTGCCTACTCAGAGCCCTCTAGAGCCCAATCTAATCAACCGATTGTGAATCAAATTGGAATGTATACTATTCAGACCATGGGAGAGAAAATTCCGGAAAGAAAAACATTAGCGGAAATTTTCACACCAGATGAAAATGTGGCGCTGTGGAATTTTAAAACTAGATTTTAAAAACAAATGGAGATTTTAAAACTAGTTTTATTGTTTTAAACAAGCAGGTAAGGTTTTTGCTTTGCACTGTTTGATATTATGCTTTGCACTAATATAAAAATTCATGCTTTCTGAATGCTGTCAAAAATGGTCATTTCAGTAACATTTTATTACTTAACACTTTATGCAATACTAACGTAAAGTCATTTACGATCTACTTCGATAAGATTTCAAATTTAAAATATTTGAGAATTCTGCTTCATACGCATTTAAACAAAATACGAGGGCATATTGAAAAGTAATGCCTCCATGGCTGTAACTTTTTTAGCACATTTTCTATACATAGATATGTGCTTATGTCATCGGTTTGTCCAGCTGTCTGTCCGTCCGTCCGTCCGTTCGTCTGTCTGTAGACAATCCCACAATTCATTGCGTTGCAATAGAAAGAGTGCATGTATTGAATTGCTGGAAGACACGAATTATCCTCGCATTCGGGAAAACGCGCATTCAGAACATACATGGGTTCGGCTCTGCGGGTGCTCTAAACGTTAATGAGATGGTGCGCGTGCAGGACGCACGTGTTTGACGATTATTGAAAGGGCAGTTCGGTCTCTAAATCAAGAGAATTTTTTTATTCCTAGGGAGCTTAGTATTTATTATGATAACTTGAAAACGAATTAACTTTTTCAAAGTCTGTTTTCACCAATCCATTAATATGGGACAGAGCACGAGCTAGTACGAACGTGAGATAGCCGGAATAAGTACATACTATAATGGCACGTGCTTTAATGGTACCATTATGATACCCCCTTAAAAACTTCCTATAACCAGATATGGCATGTAATATATCAAACAAATCGTCACAGCATATCATGAACAAATATATAAGAGTAACTAGTGATAGCAGGTATTGGTTTAATGGTACATGTACGTGCAAGGATGTCTCATGAATGAATATAACGCGTAAATAATGTTGGTGTGAAATATTTAGTAGTACGTGTTTTAATGGTACCAAATGTAACTTTCAATACTAAGATATGGCATGTAATATATCAAAAAACTCGTAACAACATGTAATGAGTGAATATAACGAGTAAATAATGATAATGGTTATTGGTTTAGTAGCACGTGCTCTAATGGTGCCATGTGGTACCATATGGTACCGTTGGAACTTTCATTGCTGAGATATGGCATGTAATATATCAAACACCTCGTAACAACATGTAATGCGTTAATATAACGAGCAAATAATGATAATGGTTATTGGTTTAGTAGCACGTGCCCTAATGGTGCCATGTGGTACCATATGGTACCGTTGGAACTTTCAGTGGTAAGATATGACATGTAATATATCTAAAATTCGTAACAACATACCACGAGTGAATATAACGAGTAAATAATGATAACGGTTATTGGTTTAGTTGCACGTGCACTAATGGTACCATGTGGTACCATATGGTACCATTGGAACTTTCAATGCCGAGATATGGCATGCAATATATCAAACAACTCGTAACAACGTGCCATGAGTGAATATAATGAGTAAAAAATGATAATGATTATTGGTTTAGTAGCACGTGCTTTAATGGTGCCATATGGTACCATATGGTACCATTGAAACTTTCAATGCTAAGATATGGCATGTAATATATCAAACAATCGTAACAACATGCCATGAGTGAATATAAGGAGTAAATAATGATAATGGTTATTGTTTAGTAGCACGTGCCTTTATGGTGTCATATGATACCATATGATACCATATGGTACCATTGGAACTTTCAGTGCTAAGATATGGCATGTAATATATCAAACAACTCGTAACAACGTGCCATGAGTGAATATAACGAGTAAATAATGAAAATGGTTATTGGTTCTCCAGCACGTGCCCTAATGGTGCCATATGATTCTTTATGGTACCATGGGAACTTTCAATGCTAAGATATGGCATGTAATATATGAAACACCTCGTAACAACGTATCATGAGTGAATATAACGAGAAAATGTTAGTGGGAATTGATTTTGTTGCATGTGCGCTAATGGTACAATATAGTATTGTTAGAACTTTTAATGCTAAGATATGGCGTGTAATATATCAACCAACTCATTACGAGTTATTAGATCTATTGTTATCCATAGCTTATTTGTATCAAGAGCATAATGCTGTTAGGCTTAATGTTATCTAAAACTCACAACTGTTATACATATTGCTAATTAATAGTAGTTAATCGCTTGCTTCAATAGTAGACGATAACGTAGAAACACTTTAGTAATTTAATAGGAAAAAATAGTAGATGCTTACACACAACGCTTCAGCAATTGAGGCTGGAATTCGTTTAACATTATGTGGGAATTCTTACAAATTAAAGAACTTTTATTTTTTTAAATGTATGAGGAATAACTCCCTCTCCATTTACCTTTCAGTTCTTCAAGTTTATTCGTTTAAATTCTCTCTATACATTAGCTTACTTAAATAGTAATTTACAATTTAGTTTTCATATTTATTTATTTTCTCTTAAGTGTTTTAAAATGTTGAATAATTCAATATATCCATATCATGAAAATGTTCTCCCTTTATCCGCTTTGGCGGTAAAATCATTCTTGTTTATTTTTTAACCGATTTTCAAAATTCTTTTTGTATCTGATACTTACATTTGTCCTCTATGCAATGCACTATTCACTCTTCGACATAGTTCCCATTCCTTTCCACGCATTACACCAACGCGTGGACTAGTTGGGTGAACCCGTCCGAGAGGAATTCCGGGGTTGTCATCGACACGAGGATTGAATGGTAGCTTTGGATCCTCTTCTGCATCACGATAATGCCCGTCCGCACACGATCGCCACACATCAGAGGGGGTTGCAGCGCCTACAGTTCAAAGATGAAAAACTGCAGTTCAAAAATGAAAGACTTTGCATCTTACGACTTTCACCACTTCCCAAAGAGGAAAGAGCACCTTAAGGGGCATGAGTTGCGTTCTGACGACGAGGTGAAACCTGTCGTTCGGTCCTGATGTCGACAACAACCCCGGAATTCGTCTCCGACGGGTTCACCCGACTAGTCATGCGTTGGCGCAATGCGTGGAAAGGGATGGGAACTATATCAAAAAGTGAATAGTGCATTACATAGAGGACAAATGTAAGTTATCAGATACAAAAGGAATTTTGAAAATCGGTTAAAAAATAAAAAAGTTACAGCCATGGAGACATTACTTTTCATTATGCCTTCGTACATTTACCTAAATTCCGATCAGCATTATTTTGCCGAATATCAACAAACAAAAACTTCATTCTAATTTTTTTAGAAAATACTACTATTCTCACTTACGCTACTATTGCAGCCATCCACTAAATTTGAAGTTATACTTACAGCAGTGCAGTTTTATCGTGATGAATGTTCTCATATACCTGTCTTTGGAGCAAACCCCAGAGAATCCATTTGGGGCTAACCACTCTACAGTGAGAAAATAAAATGTTACAGATAATTTGAATGACATTGCTGTTATTTCTATTGCACAGTAACTTTTCGGACATCCTGCATCAAAAACTATGGAAATTATTAAATATTTGAAAAAGTTTAACGTAAACTTTTCTTGGAAACATTGAAATTTTTAAATGAAAAAAACATATTGATTTGTTGAATACCCAAAGTTTCCTTGATATGGATCCTTTATGTAGAATTCCAAAAAATAAAAAAATAAAAAAATTAACTTAAATTTAAGTTACTTTCTATACGTAACCTTGGGCCTTTATCCCAACTACTATGACTCGACGCAAAACTTTTCTTTATTTGTAATTTATGAATAATATCTTCATCTGTAATATCTATTTTAATAAACAACTGATCAAGAATCCCTTTCAGTGTTGATTAGCCAGTTTTGTCAATCAATAACTGTTTCTTTATAATTATTACTTAGCATCCCACGTTTTCACTTTTCAGGCGTTTTATTGGACTTTAGATTTATTATTCTTATCAGTAAAGAAAAAAATGCTTTATATTTGATGCCCTCCGTGCAAATTTTCTTCCATGCCTCTTACTAATCTTGATTTACTTTCTTTAATTAAATGTTTCCCCCACAGTGCTTCGTCTTTTCATACACACTTCGCTATTGTGATTCTAATATTTTAAGATTATTAATTTTATATTCTTCAGTTGAATAACGACTCTTCATTTACAGAAATAAATTAGTTATATTTTTCAGTTTCCCACTCTTCCTCTCATGATTTAGTAAATATTCTGTAATATTTCTCTGTGATTTAGAGCATTTTCCTTAATGTTAGGATTATTTTCTGAAGAAAAAATTAAATTTATTTGAACCAAATACCCATTGGATTAACTGCTTTAATATTATAATTTATGCAAATTAATATAACTCGTCTAAATTTTCGTCAATCCTAGTTCTTTATCCGTTTACTCTGTGCATATTTTATTTAAAAGAAAAAGGGGGTGTTTTGAATATAAACAGTCGAGTCACATTAATGTGACCACCTGTTAATATCCGAAATAACCACCATGTGCAACTCGGACAGCGGCTAAACGGGCTGAGAGAGACTCGATAAATTGTTTTGTTTTTTTTACTTTTGTTAATAAGTTTCTCTATGAGCATATGAATATGTAGCGCAACACACACATCTAAGCGATATTCTATTTCTATCCACGTTTGCGAATCATGGCTGGGGCACAGATTACCGAGTAGACAGATGCGACATAAGCCTTTTTTAACATGGGATGATTGGTTGCGCTTTGACGGTCGCGCCCTCAAGTGAAAAAGAGGGGAATTACTTGACACTGTGTACTCTGCAATGGAAAAACAGTGTATTTGAGTTCCAAAATTAATTGGAAAAAACGAAATGAAACTAAAAAAATTGATAAGTAGAATGTATTTTAAACCTTTGTCATGTATTTTAATCAATCTTGACTTAATATTTCATTCACAATTCATTCATATTTCATCGATAAAATACTCAAGTCGGGTAAAGAGCATTCCCCGTTACGTTGTGGAAGGAGCTCTCTCTTTTTGCCAGAGCATTCACTTCACAAGTCTGCTATAGAAGATGTTATTTATAAGCAGTGAGTAAAAAAAAAATTTGAAAGAAAAATCTATGGAAGTTTCAGATAAAATTGAAATATTTTTAGGCAAAAATGTAAAAAAAAGGAACAGTCTTTTTATTACTACAGAAATATTACTGTAGCAAGAACGGATGAAGATAGGTATACAAAAATTTTGTCTGCAATTGCTCTCAAGTACAGAGTAGAAATCTCTGTTGAAATTAGATTATTTTTACACCAAATTTTTAAAGTCATTTTCTTTTAATAAGTGTTTATTAACATAAATTATTGTTGAATTATTTTTGTATAATATTACAGCACTAGTTTCTTAATTTTATATATATTATGCGAGTTTATGGAGTTTCAGGTAAAATTAAATTATTTTTCAAATTAAAATGTTAAAAAAGACCAACAGTATTTTAATTATAATAAGTATTTACCAATATTTACAAATGCAGTTGAGCAATAAGAATTTTTTGTAACAAAAAAAAATTAAATAATTTTTTATTGATTTTATATTAAAATATGAAGCAATTGTTTTTTTATAATATTACAATAATAATAATAATAATAATAATAATAATAATAATAATAATAATAATCTTTTTTATTATTAATTTTTTAAGATTTATCAAGTAAAATGTAAATAAGATTTATAATTATCAAACATTATGTGAATAAATCTTTTATCAATAAAACTAACTGCTTCAAATTTAGTTTTTTTGGAAGTTGTTTTTCAATTTAAATCAGAAAAAAAATGTAGAGAAAATATGTTATATTGGAAAAAAAATACTTTATTTAAAACTATTGAGAGATTGTGCAAGCGAAAAATGTAAAAATTTTCACAAAAATAACAACGGGAAAGCAGACGAAACATAGTTCCCATAGAATTTCCATGACAGGGAAACCTAGTTCCCCTCTTTTTCACCAGGATCGCTGCATGCCAAGCGCAACCGCTCACACCCTCTAATGTCGTATCTGTCTACTCGGTAATCTGTGGCTGGGGTGAACGAAGACACGTGTTTACATCAAAATACGAAATGCTCGCTGTAATGCTGTATGGGTAATAAATTGCCAACATAATTTGATACTGTTTGCATTGTAATAAAAAAACAATTCTAGTCAAATCAAACAAAAAATTTAAAAAATCACAAAATGTTGTCATTTTTGTCGGAAACCCTGCGCATGCTTTTTTTATACATTTCCCTCCAAAGATAAGCACGGAACAGAGAATTGGATATTACACGCTATGTTTTCAATATCTTTAACGAAAATACGTATTAGTATCCTGTGATGCAATTAGTATCATGCGAACATCAGCATATATTGGATTAGCCTCCTCTAACCTCGTCAATTCATCCCTTCAATGTAGTAGTCAAGTGCTGATCAATAGAGCATTGCCACTCTTCTGGAAGAGCTGTTGTCCTAGTAGGAGGTTAACGAATTGCCACTGCTCGTCCCTTAGATCCTCGATAGGATTAAGGTCAAGAAATAATGCAAGAAATAATATATTCGCTGTATATTTTATCAGTTGTACTCTATGCGGGCGGGCAATATCATCCGTTAGAATGAACTATGGACCTACCGCAGTGACATAAGAAGTAGACAGACTGGTCGCGACGCAAGGACGGCGTAGTGTAACCCTTTATTAACGAGGAGGGCCACAGTAACCTCGCGACACAATTCTAGAATGCAATAGCGGCCACGTCGATCAGTCTAAAAAAAAGGTTTTCCGTGCGACTGGAATAATTATTATTATCGCAAAACCAAAAAGACCTCGGAGAGTGTACCCGTCTAATTTCATTAAATTTGGAAGTGCACAGAGAGAAATGCTTTGGATATAACAACAATAAGGGAGTTGATGAGTGCTTGTTTGTTAAACAAAAATACAATTTGATGCATCATGAATAAACTTTTATCTTACTACACTATCAAATTGTCACCATTAAAATTCACTATTAATATGTAGTTTTTTTATGTAGCGTCAACTAAATATTGATGCAGCACCAATTTCGGAAGATGACTATTTCATATATTGTTCTGTCATCAATACATGGATGCCCATGCAGCAATATGGGAAGTTGCTGATCATAATCTGCTTGTTGATTGGTCGAGAAATTACGTCACTCTCACTGTCGACAGGCCAACGAGATAATAAGATCTGGAAGCGGAAAATTCACCAAACCATCGGGGTGCTAGCAACCATCCAACTTTCATTGTCTCCATCTTGGATGTTAACAATCAGTGTTTTTCGTTCGTTGGAAACAATGAAGGTAGGATTATTGAAGGTGTATGAAAATTATTATAATTCTTTCCATAAATTCTGATTTCACACTTACTACCAGACCACAGATGTCGAGAAAAGCGCTGGAGAATTTCCGTTTCATAACCTGGAGAATTTCCGTTTTTATCCCTTTAGTTAATTTTACCTATATGATTCATGGGTTATTCGGATAGTCTCATAAATATTTAATCAATTTCATAGGAAAATATTCTACTAATCGACTCCAATGAACAACATTTTTTGTATTCCTTACTGGTTATTTTTAATGTTAATAAATTTCAGAGTGCAAGTAGAATGCTGTGCCTTCCCGAAAAGAGGTATGCTGAAGGTATTTGCGAAATATATCTTATTTTCGAGGTAATTCAACCTATTAAGGACTGCTTGTTTCTTAAGGCATAGGCGCATTTTGCGCCTTGATTACTGACCATCAGAAAGGCGTACGCTGGAGCATCATCATCAGCTCTTTTCTTTTTTGAAACCGTGGTGTGCATAAAAAAGGAAATAGAATTATTCATATATGTTACAACTATTAATTCATGAAATGAACTTGATACTTCTTAACATACCCGGTACATATAATTTTATTTCTTGTTTTGTGTTTTCAAAAAACAGAACATAAACACTAATTTAATAGGGTATCATGAAAAATATTAACTGTAAAAGAGCCCATAGCTCTATTGCTGCAGGAGCAGAAAACTATTGATGTGTCATCAATATCCATTATCCATGCATGGAAAAATCGTTGCTCTAGCAGTGCTGTATTAGTGTGGTAACAAAAGAGTTATTGTTCTGACAACAATATTTATTGAATGTGATTAATAAAGAGAATTGTTCTCTGATCAAAACACACTATCAAAACAGTTTTGGCCACACAACAATAAATATTGATGGGACAGGAATAACCATAAAATATTGTTACAGTGACCATAGATAAGGTTGTCACAACAATTCATTTCTCTGTGTGCATTCGTGCAGAAATACGGAAAAGCTGCACCCGGTCACCAGAGCATTGAGCAATAAGCGTTGGTTTCTCCAGTTTCGTGAAACTGGTTGTCTGTGTAAAGGAAAAAGCACGAGGCAACCGCGTGTCTCAGAGGAAATCGTGGAGCGCGTAAGACAGATTTTTTAATGACCCTGATGTGCATTTCGAGGGCTAAGCTCCCCTTCATTTGCCATCCCAGCTTTCAGGCCAAATACCTCAAATAGCGTCACTTCAAATTTAATTTTCAATGATACCATCAGAAAGAGCCGGTTTTTTGTACAAGAATAGTGCTTATTATTGCTGGGATCTAGAAAGATGTAAGACAACAATTAATGCACAAAATGTAAATATTTGAGTTAACCATGAATCTGAATTGTCGACGAATTTATGAAATTTATAGATATAGTAAGAGTGAATCCTACGAAGGAAGAGATATTTAACATGTAAAAGAATCCGCCTTTTCCAAAATTGTGAAATATCTTTTGTTGTAAATAATTAAAATAAACAAGTTATTTTATAACCGTAAGTTTTCTAACAAATCCGGATGTCTACAAATGATGTTTGACAAAATCGCAGTGGGTTTAATAGGATGGTTACTCTTGCTTTGAAGTAAGTGATCAAAAATTTCAACTCGATATCGTAAGTGTGTCACAATGCCGCCTGCAAACACATGGAGATCAGTGCGGTCACCAACGAAAAGCCAACTAAAAACTATCACACTTCCACCTTCAAAGTCTTTGCCTCAATCATTATTTCAGGGACATTTCCGCATTTGAAATCTACCAACTGCTTTAAATATTATCACGAAATTTGCATTTCGTGCTTAACTTGTGGAGGAGGAGTGTAATTTAAATCAAAACAATTTTTCAAAATTCTGCAACATGCTCGAAAATTAGTTAACTTTCAATCATTTAGAATATATACTGTTATGAAAAAATTTAATTATTAACAAATGACAATCTTTCCATTCTGTTGAAGATAGTTTCCTTGCATAATTATAATCGGGAAGAACAGGCACTTCTCGGTTACGAATAAGATCAGTTTCTATGGTTCTAAATTATGGTTAGTCATGTGTTAAATTACGCCTGCGATTTTTCTTCAAAAAGTTTCGGGTAACTGAAATTACCATACATACACCATTCTCTCGATTCTTTACCTGTTAACTTATTTTTAAAAAAACTACCTCCATAAATGTTAATATTAGCTAGTGACGCGTTATTACAAGAGTTCTGGGGCATAGTCTTTCCGGTTGTCGAATCCGTCAGGTACGAATCTGTCGTGGGCATGGATATTTCAGTTTGTTCCCGGAATGTGTAAATTATAGTTACTGGAATTATCAGGATGGTGTAAAGATATTATCATGTAAAAGATCGCAAAATGAACTAGACGCTGATGTGCCCATAAACCTGCAAACCACGGTATTATTTATAACATATATAAATAATAAAAATTGAACACAGGGAGGTAAGACCTAGGGTTCTTGTGTCTCGTCCTTCTTTTCTTCTACATCCGTCATTTAATAGGATATATGAAAACAGATACAGTACACAGTTAACACGTTAAAAAAGTGAATAAAAAATTATCCTCCAAATTGCTATTGGAAAAATGTAACAACCAGTAAAAATATCCTTATTACCAAATTTAAGATTTTTCTTTTAACCAAAGTCAAGTGGGTGATTTTTGGTAGTATTTTTTCTGCTTAATACGAATATAATTTTGAAATTTCTCTAGCACGCACAGATTTTTTTTTCAATGAAACATTTATATATTATTCAGTGTTTGGGGCCTGATAAATTTTCTTGCGGCCCCAAAATATGGATAGTTTAACATTGCAGACGCTTCTCTTCACGTTCATTACTTTAACATAGAAATCTCGAAGTGCATAACTTGGAAACGTGACGTGATAGAAAAAAATCTAAAAGCAGGTTCGGATTCTACATACAAATTATTACTAAGAACACTTTGTGTGGTCATAGTTACAAAATGTGTGTTGACTAGTGTTATTGAAGGAAAAGAGACGCTACATAGAAATTTTATTTTTATCTTTTTATATATTCTCGTCAAAAACTAAATTCTTTCCGAGGATTTCTCTCTCAAAAGAGGGAAATCTGAGGCGTTGTCACTTTATTGCCTGTTATGTATCCATAATCTCGCAAAGAATACATATCAAATTGGAAAAATTATTTGCAAATAACAGCTTTTAACATTAGACGAAGATAAACTTAAACGAAGTAGTTTTTAACGTTAGAAGATTTTCAGCCACGCTGCCAGTATAAATGAATTATATTTTACACAATATAATTACTTAAAAAAATGAAGTACAATTTACTGGAAACACAAAAATTAAATAACAAACATTAATGTTGTTTCCATATATAAAAAGGTCCGTAAAACGTAAAAAGCATAAAATATACCAAGTATAGAGAAATATAATCTTACTTGCCATCTGAGATCCTACAGCGACGACAATAAGTTTAATAGTTTCTACTTTAATGAAATTTCTTTTGAGAGTTGTCGTGATACTCGTTTGTCTATCGTTCCATTAAGCAAACAGCTGACGAATTGCTGATAAACTAATTACGATGTACTGACGACGAAGAAATTTTGAAATAACCGGCGTCGTTAGTTCGTAAGCTGAAATAGTAAATGTGGATTTGCACATATTATGACCGTTTTCAAATTTTATTATATGCCATTTGTTTAATATAATTTGTGTCTTCTTTATATACCGGGTGTTTCAAAAATGACCGGTATATTTGAAAAATCTAAACGGGCAGCGATAGAAATGCACCGTGAACTAATTTCGAAAGTTTGTCTGCCTGAAAATTTACTGTTGTCCCAAGCATTTTGCAACAAACGGTGTATTTCTATCGCTGCCCGTTTAGTTTTTATTGATTTTTCAAATATACCGGTATACCGGTCATTTTTGAAACACCCGGTACAAAGGGTATTGTCAGATATTTAATATAAAATTTCTACAGACACGATTAACGTTAATTTTATCAGGAATTCTTTTATTCCGTATTCTATCATCAAATCACCATTTTTAATGTGCTTGATTAAGTTAGCGCTACTGAAATTATCCCGTTTATAAAGCTCCAAGTATGTTATTGCGTCATATAAATAAGCGAATTTTGTCAGCTAATGTAATACAATTTTTAGAACTTAATGGCAAAATTAATTTATTATATTTTTTCGTTATAGTAACTAAGATATAATGATATATAAATAACGATTGTTAAATATATTCTTTTTAGAATTAAATAACTGTAATCATAAGCTAGGAAGTCATGATAGATGGTTACAAGACTATTTTAACCATTTATCATAGAAAATTGCTTTTTAATTAAATTTTTGGTAGGCTAAACGATTTTGTGTATAAGGAAATTTTATTTAAAGAATTTTCGTGTTTTAACGATTTCTTTATGAGCGAGCTGAGAAAATAATATTTAAATTAAAGCACATGTAAGATCACATGTACGCTATTTCACGTTTAGGGAAATTGATTAGAAATTAATAAGGTGTTTACCAAGACGGTTCCGGATTGTTTAGCTTATTTTAAGCCACTATTAGTATGGAGAAGGAGGGGGAAATAGAAAATGAAGAACTGAAAGAATCGGAAATGATTGAGAAGTACATAGCAACAATTCCGATAACATGGTAACATTTGTTATGACGTTATTCACACGTTTTATCGCGATTATGAATATGGAACAGTTGCTGGAAATCACGATGTTATTTATATATCGAGGATTTAAAAAAATTCTGAAAATGTAAAATGCAATAAGATGCTGAGTCAATAAAATATGAACGGATTATGGCTTGAAAAAAAAAACATTAAAGGGTAAAAAAAAAACCCTGTAATCCCCCCCAAAAAACCCAATAAAAATGGAATACCGGATTCATATTTCGAAGGCTCTGCAGTAAAATTGAGACTGAAGATACACATTTTTCCGTTTAGAATGAAGGCAGACTACTCAATAAGTGTCCAATATTTCAATATCTTTGCAGATCAAGAGATGAACTTGATCTGCAACGACTAATATTTAAGTATGTTTGATGTTCAAGCGACCGTCTACAGATATTACAGGACCCAGTTCATGCAAGAATACATTCCGCACACCATTACTCTGCCCCCATCATCTTGCAAGTCCATACTGTACATGAGGGATCCATAGCTTCATGTTGTTTTAGTTATATTCTAAGCCTGTAATGCAACAGGAATCTAGATTCGTCTGAGCAGGCAACCTTTTTCCAATCTTCAATGGTCCTGCCGCGCCCTCAGGAGGCGCGGTTTCTTGTTCTTCGGATTTGGCAACTCATTCAAGCAAAGGTGCAATGAGTTGGCCCTTCTGATATTGTTTTCTGGATGCCTGAATTGTAATGAGCATTAATTTGTGCGCTTGTTGCCTTTCTGTTTTCGCGCACAAATCTTGACACTGTCTTCTGGCTGTTTTCATTAAAAGAAGTTTTTGGTCCACAGGAGTTACGATGGCTACATGTTTTTTTTATTCCTTGACCCACTCTCAATAAACCCTTGAAATTGCTTTACGTGAAAAGTTCAGGATAGTCGCCGTTTCTAAAATGTTCATTCCATCCCGTATTGCACCAACTACCATGTCATGCTGGAAGTCAGTCACATCGTTGGTTTCCCCCATGTTGCTATGGTTTCACGCACTGACCTCTCGGATTTTAAGGGTATATACAATTGCCTTAGGGAGTTGATAATGAATGCCAAATATTAATATTTGTTTTTCATTTTTATCGAAGTTTCGGACATATAAAATTTTCGAAATTTGAGTGGGGGCCTTATCTATGAAGTAGGGGAGAGTGGGTAACAGTGAGACACACCTTTTTCTAAAGCAGTTTTTTCATGTTACATTGGACCAAGTGCAACGAATTTTTTCTGTGAAATACTAAACTTATCAGCTATGACATAATTTAATTTCAGATTTTATTATGAAAAACCTTTGATGAAAAAAATAAAACAAATCTGAAGCACGTTGTCTCACTCTTCCCCAGGGTTGGGGAAGAATGAGACAGCAAGGGGGGGACAATGAGACATGCTTTATTGGTGCATTTATTTTGATTTAAAATTATTAGAAAAATTATCAATTAAATTACAACATATTCTTCTAAATTTAAAAAAACATATTTTATAACATTTATTAATGGAAATTTATGTAAAAATACGTCATTTTACAACTATTGTGATTTAAGGAAAATATAAAATATGAAATTCTTTTGCCAAACAACAATGATTCTTTGATATACTACATCATGCAGAATTCAACTTGTTGTGGTGGGTAACACTGAAACACCCGTCTCACTGTTCCCCAAATCATTTTGTCTCACTGTTACCCACACAACATGGTTTAATTTTTCAAACCTGTAGGCCTAAGTTTAAATTTCATTTTTAAATCGCTTATAGATTTCAGAAAGCTTAATGAATAAGCATTCCATATATAGCTATTTTTTATCAAATGATATAAACGTGGTGAATAATGTACTATAATTGGCAATCAAGAAAATTTACATTACTATCCTTAACTTATGCATGTACAGTTTTCTTGAGCCTGCAGGGATCCTAGAGAACTGAAACTAGATGGGTGCATAGATAATTAAGTTCACCTTTTAGCTATGGTAGCGCTAGTTGATGGTGATGTCTTTTCTGGATGCTGCAATGAATGTCTCACTGTTCCCCGTGTCTCACTGTTACCCGCTCTCCCCTACTGTAACTTCGGTTGTATTTTACTTAGAGAGATGTGATTGGCGACATATGAAAGCTCTTTAACTGTAGATTATATATAAAATTTTTAAATTATATTACGCATGCGCAGATATTTAAATTTAATAAAAATATTTTATTTATGCAAATTTCTCAAAAGGTGGGTATTTTTTTCGTTAAAAAATTATTAATATCTTACACATAGTTTCATAAAAACAATACAAAAAATTCAAAACTGTGTTTTGCTCAGTTTTGAAGATATTAATTTTTAAAGTTCGAGTCCCAAGCCACATCATACATCCGTTTGTATGTTACAGTTCTTCAGATGGACAAGGCATCCTAAGAAATATAAATTTTGTGGTAATATCCGATTGTCTTAAACATTCTACAGCTATTTTTTTATTCCTTTCAATGTG
Organism: Rhysida immarginata; assembly: GCA_023313115.1. NCBI lineage: Eukaryota > Metazoa > Arthropoda > Chilopoda > Scolopendromorpha > Scolopendridae > Rhysida > Rhysida immarginata. The sequence continues at coordinate 118,624 of JAHWFO010001990.1, forward strand.
AACTCATTAAGTTTTTAAAAGAAAATTCAATAAATGTAGAGAAGATAAGAGGGTTGATCGAAAAGTAATGCCTCCATTGCTGTAACTTTTATATTTGTTAACCGATTTTCAAAATTCTTTTTGTATCTGATACTGACATTTGTACTCTATGTAATGCACTATTCAGTTTTCGACATTATCCCCATCCCTTTCCACGCACTGCACCACCTGATCGACCACTCGGGTGAACCCGTCGGAGAGGAAGTCCGGGATTGTTGTCAACACCAGCATTGAATGGTAGCTTTGGACCATCTTCTGCAGCACGATAACGCTCGCCCGCAAACAACCGTCACACACAAGAGGTGCCGCAGCGCCTACAGTTCAAAGATGATAAACTGCAGTTCAAAGATAAAAGATCTTGCACTTTGCGACTTTCACCATTTCCCAAAGAAGAAAAAGCACCTTAAGGGACATTCAATCCCTGACGACGAGATAAAAGAGCAGTTGCACGTTGTGAAATACTCTGCTCAATATGGCTGGTGAGATTTGCTGAACTTCAGTTGTGATTTCCCCCTTCAGCTCAGGCAAAGTGTGCGGATTGTTTGCATACACTTTACCTTTCAAGGCACCCCAAAGGAAGAAATCGAGAGGTGTGTGGTCCGGCGAGCGTGCAGGCCAGATGCCACGCGAGATGATTCGATCAGCAAAGACGTCCTGCAGAGAGTGCATTGATGTGTGTGCTGTACACGTTTCCATGCACTACTGCACACTAACTTTTGAATCACTCTGTATAATGAAGCCTGTATCAACTTTAGGTAATGAAGCCTGCGGGGAACTCAGAAGTGACTGACTCTGAGGAAATGTAAAGTAAATATACTTTCTTTATTACTAAAAATTCTACATCATAATGCAAATTTATATTTTCTTACTAAATTATCTTCTTATTTAACAGGTGCTCAATACTTTTCTGACTTCTGAAAAAAAAATCTGAAGTTCTAAGAAACATTTTTCTTATGGATATAATTATTATTGTAATGCTACTATTGATTTTTTTTTCGTGTAATTATAATTTATAACACTATTTATATAAATAATAAAACGTAAATAAATGAATGGTCCCAAGGTTGCACGCTTTCTCTTCCGTGTACGAGTAGTCAGGTCCCTACTACCTGACTCCCGCTGCTTGGAGCTCAAGCTTTAAAAATTAATATCTTCAAAACGGAGCAAAACACAGTTTTGAATTTTTTGCATTGTTTTTATGAAAGTATGTGTAAGATATTAATAATTTTTTGACGAAAAAAAATACCCTGTTTTGAGAAATTTGCATAAATAAAATATACTTCTATTAAATTCAAATATTTGCGCATGCGTAATATAATTTTAAAAATTTTATATAGAATCTATAGTTAAAGAGCTTTCATATGCCACCAATCACATCTTTCTAAGTAAAATACAACCGAAATTACAGTACTTCATAGATAAGGCCCCCACTCAAATTTTGAAAATTTTAAATGTCCGTAACTTTGATAAAAATGAAAAACAAATAATAATATTTGGCATTCGTTATCAACTCCCTAAGGCAGTTGCATATACCAAATTTCATTAAAATCCGAGAGGTCAATGCCAAAACTGTAAAATTTCTGCCTGAATTGATATGGAATGACCCTATATTCTTGCACTCCCTAGGGAATAAAATACAAAATCATTAAAAACATTACATGTGATCTGTCTGTATGTTCATAAATTAGTTCCATAGAATGTTATATATATGGTCTGATGGACTTGACACTTAGGAGTTTGACACATGATAATGTCTTGACGATAGTCATATAGCAGGCTATTCCACAAGTGGACGGAATTATAAGGAAAATAACCATCCTTCCAACTCGAAGTCATATGTGGCGGAGATAATATAAAACGTGCGGATTCAATTTGAAAACATAAAATGGGAAGGATGCATTTTGTGCGAATACGCTCTTGCGAGCTCTTTAAACTTAGTAAAATTAATAAACGAATAAATAAGCTGAGGTAATAGACTGTGTGCGTTTTAAATTTAAGGCCGCTCTAATAATATCATTAAACGCTAAATTGATAACAAGTATAATTACTAATGGGATACCATATCAAAATGGCATAAATCAGTGTGAGAAAAACTTTCTTCCCACACTCACCCGCTAACAGATAGCACTCGTCTATCATTAGACTTTCCGTCAATGTCTCTGGATCGACGGCTTCCAACCACTCACTCGCTAACCGAAAGCACTCTTGCTATCAGATGTCTTTCCGTCGACGTCTTCAAGGTGGTAACCATCTCCTTTCGTGTTAAGGTCTTCCACAGTGTGTAAACCAAGAAACGAAGTATATTTGCTTTACCTAAAATGTGGTGTAATTGTTGAAGAAAAGTCAATCGGCTATCAAAAACAGTGCCTAATAATTTCATCTGAAGAATTCCCGGCGAAAGAAGCATCTGAAGAAAAATGAGCACAGAATAAGTCATTTAATCAGCTTTCCCATATTAGATGCCAAATCTGTATTACGAAGAATGTCCGCAATTAATTAGGTGAACGGTTTCACATTTAATAAAGTCCGCGCTTTCGCAAGAAAGTAACGGAGAAAGATAGTCTACTACCATTCGCCACCAAAAGTTCTATCAGTCGAACTTTTAAAGATATTGTGGATCTTAGACTTTCTTATAACCACAAAATATAAGTTGATTCAGATTTTAACTTAGGAAGCTTTCATGTGCCGATATACCATCTATTTGGAAGAAAAAATTAGAATTATTTTAACGAACAATTGCACATTTATTATATTTTATGCATCATTAGAAGTTATTCTTATTACGTTCAATCAATTACATTCCTGAGCCATTAGTATTATATGAAGATAATAGACTCTAGGGAACATAAGAAGCATTTAGAATTTATTATAATACAATCAATTGTCAGTGAAGGAGTGGGGTTCCTTTCTTGTAAGAAGAGACAGACGATGAGAACGGAGGTTTGTCCACCCGGCCTTGGTGGAGCAACGTGAGACACCGTTGGGAGCGGCATTCACATCTCTGAAATCCATAGTCCAAGAATGGATTTTGGCTATCACCTGAAATGATTGACATCGGTGAGGGAAGGTTTTTCTCTCGTCTCTGCCAATTGTAATATTAAAGTTATTCCAAAAAACCCGTACGTCATCAATACGTAATCAAGAATAACAATTTGGGACGTTCTGAAGTGAGAAACCTTTATGAGAAGAAACAGTGAGCTGTCCGCCAGACGTTGAGAAGAGTGGTGGTCAGTGCCCGCCAGATGCGGAGAGTTGAGTCGAGTTGCCACCCAGATGTAGAAATAAACGGAAGAGCTGCCCGTTCAGTTAATGATGATAGACGTATTACTAACCAGTGAGAAACGTTAAGACTGAATGCTTGCAGGAGAGGTTCCTGAACAGTGTTCAGATGAGAATAGACAGAATGCCAGTTCTATGCATTGGAGGTTTTGAAGCCGCCTGAGTCCAAAAGCCTGATGAGCCGCCTTTGTTGTTCCATGATCGAGGAGAAGAACCGAGCGCAATCCAGCCGCCGTCAACGAAAACCATTCCGAGGGCCGTGCCTAGATCCACGCCGAGAGCCAGGCGAGAGCTGCTGCTGATGCTTAGCCACTGTCCGCCGACGTAGCCACGCCGTTGTATGCACATCAGCTTTAACGAGGTCCAAAGAAAGTAGTAATCTTGTGGCAATTCTCTCTATATCTCTCTCGGCCATTAATAATTATTATTATAATATTTAAATGGGTGTTAATGTTTAATTTGTTGCCTGTCACACTAATAGAAGAGTTAAAGCAATAGGAGTTAACGGGGAATAAGTTATTATATCTTAAGAGGATAAAAAGGGGTCTAATTATTATAAGCTATTGTTCACCTAACCCACTGCCTTTTCCAGCCGGACCTGTGAGCTGGAAAGTCTTAATATGTGTAGTGCGTCGGGCTGATTGGAGTTGCTGAACCCCACTGTATTTTTATTGAGGAATAGTCGCCACATATTTCTGATTCCAGAAAATATATTGAAATTTAACAAAAAATAAAAAATATAAAATAAAAACATCCGTCTATACTTATGTGACTATTATATCCTCCGAAACTGCAAAAAGCAGAACCAAATTAATATTTGAGAGTACTTGCCTTGACGTACTGTGCCTTGACGTACTATGCCTTGACGTATTTTTATGACAATTGGTTAACCCTGCTTGGAGATAATAATTTTTTTCCAAAATGAAGATATGGATGTAGCATTCATACCAGTGAACTAAACTCAATAAATTCGACATGTAGCAATTTTTTCCCCCATTAAGACAATTTTTTTTAAATAAGTTGTTTGCTTCTGATGAGCCAGTTCCGAGTTATAAAGGTTTACATCTCCCCCTCCCCCCTACAGAAAATGTTTCCGCTTCTTTTCTTTCCAACTCCCGGTAACAACTGTGACGTCACTTCTCATAAAAATGACGCCACTCTTTACTATCGTGAGCCGTTACGCCTTCACGGTAGCCGTGAACGTAGCCACAGCCTATAATAAATCCCGCAGATGTTGTAACCCAGTGCATTGGTTTAGTACCAACAGCTCTGTGCGAAAATTCTACACCGACTATAGAGAAAATTATGGAAATAGATAAATGCAGGAATGAAGAAGGACTAGGTAGAGCAGAGGAGCAGCTTGTGAGGATAGAAAAAGAATTGATAATAGGTGTTCCTCAGATGTTAGAAACATTCCGTGGAAAAGAGAAACAAATATTATCTAATGCCGTCAGGAAATCGGTACAGAGAAATGACAGATTAACTGATAGGTTGGAACAGTTGGAACATGATTGGACAGACACTCACAAAAGGCTTAAGAAAAAGCCGTTGGTCCCGTGTAGTCGTTTGCCGGCTGCAGGTTAAAGAACCCTTGCGAGGCAAAATTTGTGGCCCCTATAACGCCGTCCTGAAATAACCATAGCAGTTGAAATGGACGTTAATACCGAACAAACCAAACCAAACCAAAAGGCTTAACAATTTTGAACAGCATATAGAAGCGTGTGGACTCAGATGCATCCATCTGAGTAATTAAATGGAGATGCTCGAGGATAAGGTGGAAAAGATGTACCTTCCACAACCAGAAATACAGGTAGGCCAGCCAAATAAAGAATTCGTTGGCTCAGTATCAGTAAGAAACGCTGTAAACGCACTCCCGGAGCTGTGAAGGAGAGCTGTATAAAAGAGCTGTATAAAAGACCAAGGACAACTGATTAATGAGTTGAAGACACAAAGGATAAAAAGGAGTATGGATGAACCAAATAATAGCAGGAATTTATGAGAGAATAAACTTATTTGCGAACGATAATCATTCAGCCATTATCTTCCTATGGCTTATTAGTTGTGTACTATTTCGAATCGGTCTGTTTTAATTCTATTATACCGAATCGTAGGAACAGGAACGATAGAATTATCTAATGCATGTGTAGGAGTTAGTAACGAAATAGTGCTACCTTCATTCGTACAAGGTCGTACCGTTCTACTATTACCTTTTCAGGGTCGAGATTCTCTTCTAGAACCAGAGGTTCGTAACATATTTAACAATACAGAAATTTCATCCGTTTTAGACACCACTGATAAGATGAATAGATCATTATATGACAGTTTGCCTATAAATTCACATCCGCTGTCGTTGGAAGAGACAAGTGTTTCACTTAGTTATTTAAAGCAAAAAGCAGCAAGTCTGAAACAGGAAATCGATAAGAATATGGGAAATAACTCGGGATATTCACTTCCTGAGATTGTTGCATTTATCAGTGTCGGGTTGATCGTAGTAGTTATATGTGGTATGCTAATACAAAAATTCAAAAGTAAACTGAATTGTCTTGTCAAGGGACGTACTCAACAAAATGAGTCAGATGAATTAGAACTTGAAGAGAAACCTCTCTCGGACCCTGTGTCCGAGGAAGAGAAATCAAATCCGTCAGGAGAGAGACCCAGCCTCTCCGACACCCTAGGGCGAGTATTCTTCTAGGGGATACCAAAATTTTTGGGGAAAACTTTTGTTGCTTTAACTAATTAGAAGTTTGAATGTGGGATATATAAACATAGTTGTATTAGATTTTAGGTAGTTATTAAATTTTAGGTTAGTTGTTTGGGTTAGATTTATTATTCAATTCTTTATTTTACAATTCAATGATGGCCAGTTGTCACGAGATTATACCTTAGCCTTGTTATGAATTGATGATTTAAAGAAGCGGAGAAGGAGAGGTCTCCCTTGCCGCCGATGTTGTTTTCACCATATCAGGTTGCAAATGAGCACATTGGGCTACTGAGACAGCTACGAAGACTACCAGCTCACCACCTGCGTTTGAGTGACAACTTTGAACTTGACAGCAGTGTCGATTCCAACCGAAAGTAAAAGACTGCCTTGAATACAGCAGGTAACCAAGTATTTCGAAGAGACTTAACTGTGAACTCAATTCTAAATATTTACGAACTGATTAAACAGTAATACCTGGGTCATCGACTTTGATTATGAATCATTGCCAGTCTTGTGATTTTGAACAATTTTTGAATGAACACTCTAAATATAACCTCATTTATATTTTTTAAAATTTTAGTGAACTTGATTAATGCAGACATTTGACGTTATTATTGTGTTTTCTATTATGTGAACATTAGAGATTTCCTATAAATTTTTATACATAGCTAGTGTACTTCCACAATAATAATTGAGATGCATGCGTGTGTATATTGAAAAGATGATTTTATTTTCTTCAATTCAAGAACTTTTATAAACAATAATTTTTAATTTGTGAATGAAATTACATGAATCAGTGACTTGAACTTTAAATGATTTTACCTGAATATTATTTGATTACCTATTTCAATTATAATGATTTATGGTTATTACCGATGAACATTCTTGAGATATGAACTGTTGAGAAATCTTGAATTAAACTTTAGTATCGCTATATAACATACATAATCTATTGAGTTAATATTTACGATGTTGTTTAACTTACCGAGAAAATTTTAACTTTTCATCTATACTTTGAATAATTATAATTACTATTATTCATTTGCAATTTATGAACCATTATATTTTGTGACTATGTATTATTTGTTATAGATTTAAAAAACTGAATAAGAAGGAGGTGAGAGAGAGAGAGGGGGGGGAGAGACACGAGATTGCCCACTGGATGAAAGCAAGAAGGAATCATCGTGAACAACAACCAGAGGTTAACAAACAACAGGTTTGGCTAAGCTTTTCATGAATTCATTTTGGAACACGGTTATTAATTAAGAAAAGTATTATCTCAGGATAATTCCTTTTCTCAAAAAAGGGAACAACGTGGATCTTAGACTTTATTATAACCACAGAATATAAGCTGATTCAGATTTTAACTTAAGAAGCTTTCATGTGCCGATTTACCGTCTATTTGGAAGAAGAAATTAGAATTATTTTAACAAACAATTGCACAATTATTATATTTTATGCATCATTAGAAGTTATTCTTATTACGTTCAATCAATTACATTTCCTGAGCCATAAGTATTATATGAAGACAATAGACTCTAGGAAACTGTCACATGTATTTAATGAGCAATTTATGAGTAGCGCAGTGGAATATTAAATAGCATGAACAGCGCACAAATTAGTATAAATAAAGATAAAGTTTATTGAAAATAAACAAAGTATTGAAGATAAAGAGGAGTCAGATGAGCACCTCCTTGCAAAAACAAAATTAAGAAAAACGAATCACAAAAATACAAATAAATAAATGATTAATGTGAATACAAATATAAATATTAAGTCTTACGTTACAATTCAGCTAGTAACCTAACGAAAGCTTACGAGCTAAACACAAGCATACGACAATTAATGTCTTAATGTTCAAAAGCCGTAATTACTAAATTCTCCCAAAAGTAAATTACATCCAAAGCTCTAACTTAAGCCTTTACAAATACAGTTAAACTTGTAACCTAACCAAAGCCCACAAGTTAAACAACTGAATGCGACAATTGCTGTCAACACAGTGATTACCAAAATCACCTAAAAGTAATTTACAACAAAGGCTCTAACGTAGCCTTTACAATTATCATAAAGTCAGTTAACCTCAAACAAAGCTTAAGAGCTAAAACTAAAGCACATAAAGCTACAAGAATAAATGACTCAAATGATAAATACAATATAATAAATATCAAGCAGCTGAACTGCTAAACTTAAGAGCTAAACAAAGCTTAAGAGCTAAAGTCTAATAGCCGGAAAATTTTATAGCTTAAAACAAAACATTGGATATAAGCTAACTAGTAATACAGCAAGTTAACTGGGTCGACCTTAAAAATCAAATGGCTACAGTCAACCTTACCAGTTAACAATAATTTAAAAGCAAAATGACAATTCAGCAATTAATTTTTAAAACTAAATGCAAATATTGTAATTTAGGGTAAATGCACCTAGCATATAAAAACAGGTTATACAACACTTCTAATTGTACACAAGAGCAAACAAAAGCTCAAAACGGCGCACTCACGAAAGTTCACTGTCCAATCAAATATAAACAATAATTTGACGGGTAAAGATAATTGCAAAGTCACAAATAGTAAAGTTCCAAGTCCGGTAAAGTCTAATAACCACTAGTATTATCAATGTAAAAGGTTCCAAACTATTTACACATCAGTGAGATAAACTTTCCCCACTTAATTCCACATGAGGTCACAAATGACACCTGTGGAAACCATTAAGCATAAATAACACATTAATGAAACTTATTAAGTGAAAACAAAGAGCACCAAATAAGAAAATTCAGGCTAAGTGGCTGTATTATAATACAATACTACACCATACATTATGATAACACACATTCCATTTAGGCTTGCAAAAATACGAAGCCGAGGTCGCTCCGGAAATACGCCGCCATGCCTCCGGGCCAAAACCCGCACACTCGCGTGTTAAATTGCAATCTACGGCGACTTAACTCGGGGAAAGAATTTCGGACAACATCGGCTATAAGGCCTATGGTAAACGATACACTCACCAACGAGTATAGTTGATATACGGCTGTAAGGTGTAGCTCCTGAGGTACTACGTAGAAAATCGTGGATTCCCCTCTGTTAACCGGCGACGGCACGCAATTTGTTGCGTAAACATTCTCCGCCAGAGATGCTTCTCGGCACGGCAAAGAATCCAACGACGAGGCACTCGCCGCCTCCGTAGTCGTCTCCGTCGAAAGCATACGAGAACGAGCCTTTCTCTCCGGCGCCGACAATTCCAGGCCTACTCGAGGGCCCCCGTCGCTCTCAGCCAGGAGTTTCCTTTTGCTCCGTCCTCGATCGGTAGACGCTAACTTCCTTCTATCGTTCCGTCCGTGATCTCTCCTCGAGCTCACCGACGAAAAGCCTGCTGCTCCCCGATTGGCTGGTGCGTCATGATGCTCCTCATGACGTCGTCGAGAACGATTTCGCCTACGTTGTGAATTGACAAACACCCTGGAGCGCAGACGATCTTCTATGCCCACGGAATCATTAAAATTCCGTGACAGAAACATAAGAATCATTTATAATTTATTATAATACAATCAATTGTCAGTGAAGGAGTGGGATTCCTTTCTTGTAAGAAGAGACAGATGATGAGAACGGATGTTTGTCCACCCTGCCTTGGTGGAACAGCGTGGGACACCGTTGGGAGCGGCATTCGCTTCTCCTCCGGAGTCCATAGTCCAAGGACGGATTGTGGCTGTCACCTGAAATGATTGACATCGGTGAGGGAATGTTTTTCTCTCGTCTCAGCCAATTGTAATATTAAAGTTATTCCAAAAAACCCGTACGTCTTCAATACATAATCAAGAATAGCAATTTGGGACGTTCTGAAGTGAGAAACTTTTATGAGAAGAAACAGTGAGCTGTCCGCCAGACGTTGAGAAGAGTGGTGGTCAGTGCCCGCCAGATGCGGAGAGTTGAGTCGAGTTGCCACCCAGATGTAGAAATAAACGGAAGAGCTGCCCGTTCAATTAATGGTGATAGAAGTATTACTAACCAGTTAGAAACGTTAAGACTGAATGCTTGCACGAGAGGTTCCTGAACAGTGTTCAGATGACAATGGACAGAATGCCAATTCTACGCACTGCTTGTTTTGAAGCCGCCAGAGTCCAAAAGCCTGATGAGCCGCCTTTGTTGTTCCATGATCGAGGAGAAGAACCGAGCGCAATCCGAACCAGCCACCATCAACGAAAACCATTCCAAGGGCCGTGCCTAGATCCACGCCGAGAGCCAAACGAGAGCTGCCGCTGATGCTTAGCCATCGTCCGCCGACGTCGCCACGGCGTTGTACGCACAATCAGCTTTAACGAGGTCCAAAGAAGGTAGTAATCTTGTGGTAATTCTCTCTATACTTCAACCACACAAAGTGTTCTTAGTAGTAATTTGTAGGCAGAATCCGAATCTGCTTTTAGATTTTTTCTATCACGTCAAGTTTCCAAGTTATGCACATCGAGACTTCTATGTTAAAGTAATGGGAGTGAAGAGAAGCACTTCATTGTTAAAGTATCCATATTTTGGGGCCGCAAGGAAATTTATCAGGCCCCAAACGCTGAATGATTTAAAAATGTTTCATTGTAAAACAAGTAAGCTGTGCGTGCTAGAGAAACTTAAAAATTATATTCGTAATCAGCAGAAAAAATAGTACCAAAAATCACCCACTTTCATTTTGTCACAAGAAAAATCTTAAATTTTGTTGGCCAGTGTAATTATTATTATTATATTTAAATGGGTGTTAATGTTTAATTTGTTGCCTGTCACACTAATAGAAGAATTAAAGCAATAGGAGTTAACGGGGAATAAGTTATTATATCTTAAGAGGATAAAAAGGGGTCTAATTATCATAAGCTGTTGTTCACCAAACCCACTGCCTTTTCCAGCCGGACCTGTGACCCAGAAAATCTTAATATGTGTGGTGCGTCGGGCTGATTGGAGTTGCTGAACCCCATTGTATTTTTATTGAAAAATAGTTGCCACATATTTGGCACTTGGTATTTAAGCCACGATTAATCATCATTTTCCAACTGAGCCACGGGCCCCACAATATTTAACGAGAGCCGCGAGCTGCAGGAAAATCCCTCCTATTCCTCCTTCACAAAACTCGCCGAGGGAGAATGGGTAAATCGCGACCCAAAGAGCACCATCGCTAATGTCAAAGTCAATGTCCGTAAAAGTGGCTGCGAATAACCTGCGTGTAACGATGGTTAAACGACAGCTGACTACAGATAAATTCAGACAAATAGAAAAATGCACCTGTCGACGTTGGGAGGCCAGCTCATTGTTCTGGCGGGAGGTCCTGCCGGGCTACTGTTATTCGTAGAAACCGAGCCGGAAATTGATGAGAGAAAAAGTTTTACGTGTAGGGGTATTTCTAGGCGAACGGATCTTTTCCAGTGAAGCTGGTTCTGTTTCCTCCTTAGTAGAATTATTTAGGAGATACGCACCCCGAAACCTCTAAGTGCGAGTCCGTCGTGGAGTACTCCTCCATATCGCTTGTCCCTGACGCAATTTCTTCGGCGTAGGGAAATTACAGCCGTAACAACTGCTGTCTTCGCGACGTTAATTTCACCGCTCCCTGAAATGATGTTCCTCTCTGCAAGCTTGACGAACCACCATTTTCGAGGAAAAATCGTACAGCTGAGGGAAATTCGTTGCCTCACCACGTGCATTCTTCCCTTCCTCGTGCTACTTGCTTTCTGCCTCGTCTCTCCTCTGTTAACTGATCATCTCGGATTGACAGAGGATTTGTGACGATGATGTTCTCCATCACAGAGGCGGAGCATGTCACAATTCTCGATTTGTAGAATTTATCACGTGACAAGAATGCAATTGAAATGCTTACAACTGCCAGGAATTGTGTCCAATCAACAGTGATTGTGAACTGTATAGTCGGTACATGTTTAATTTCTCCATGGTCTGTATTCGTATTTTATTAGAATTTATTATTCTGTGCATCTTTTCTGGTTAAAAAGTAAATTGTTCTAAATCTCTTACACTATATGCATTCTAATGTTTTTCTGGGTACATACTGCAAATGTCTCCTACCCAAGCAGTACTCTACCGAGGTCAATGAGAGGCAGGCCAGGGCACTTAAAAGTCACCTGACCATCGGGGTCGGAGCAACAATCCATCCTTCATTGTCTCCATCTTGGATTGTATTTTCGTTTGTTGGAAACAATGAATGATAGATTATTGCTCGGACCTCGATGGACAAGTGACTTTTGAGTGCCCTGGTCTGTCTCTCATTGGCCTCGTACTCTACTGTATTAGGTAACACGTATGAGCTGCTCCTCTCCCTATTTTCAGATTAACATTCACTTCAAAATTACAATTCCCTTGGAGTATGTTAAAACAAGATTTTAAGGTCTTACCTTATTTTTTTGATTTAATATAACTACAGTATATTCTTATGTTTAAATCAAAATCGAATTTTCTCTTTCGGTAGTCTTTCCAATTATACATTAATCCTCTCTCTAAGACTATTTACTGCGGGGTTTTTCAATGCATTGTAGTGTATATACCGAGGCTTACGAGATAACATCGGGTCATACCACGGTCTATAGATATACATGGTCATCGAGCTTCGGCCGTTTTCCATTGTTTCGAGAAGCTAAGGAAAACAGATCGCGCTAGGTGCTGCATAGATCGCACAAATAGCAGCTAGCGCCACCAGCACCCAGAAGGGATCAAAGTAGCACAATACTAGCACGAAAGAAAAGTATACGACTTCTAGCGTTCGAAGCTTCTAGCTAAACAGTATATGCACCACTACCACGGTTTTCTATAACTGCGTCTTCTAAACATAAAACAACTTCTGAAATCGCCGACGCCAATCGCCAATCGAACAGTGGTGAAGTGTATATTTGTTCAGGTGGGATCTAAGCATTGCTTACACGAGTCTCACCCTTCCGGAATAAATTCCACATGAAATACACTGAAATAGGCAAGAAGCCTGACTAACTAATAGAGATCTTCCACATTACGAAAAAATAATAAGAAGAAAGATCTCACCCTTCACATATTATTATCCATTTTGAAATCGCACTTGGCGTTTCTGGCACGCTAGAAAGTATTCGCAACCAGGGTGCGCTAATAGCTGAAAAGTATATGCCTTAAGCGCGCTTCTAGCGCCACTAGCTAAAAAGTATATCCACCCTAAATTGACTGAATCAACCAAAGACTTATATTAAAGATAGACCCCGAAACCTGCCGCCGTACATTAAGCCAATCGATTGCTCCGGCTTCCAGAACCGTCGTGGCCAAAAGTGAGTAAAGATAATATAAAATACATGACTAAACATGAGAATACTTACTACTTACTTTTCAAACACGCTTATCCGTTAGGGTCGCAGGAGCAGCAACCCTATGGAGGATTTCCAGCGATCGCGATCTTCCGCCATCAGGCGCATGTCTTTCCTGGTAATACCCAAGCAACTAGAACCCAGATTCTCCATGTAGTCTAGCCATTTGGTTCAGGCCGACCCCTTGGTCTATTACCCACCGGCTTGGAAAGTAACAACTGCCTAGGATTGTCTAAAATCTTATGTAAATAATGCCGATGATTAACTTAAGAATAAAATAAAACACTGTTTCCACAACGAAACAGGAATTGAGCAAACATAAAAAGAAAAAGACAGAAGAAAAAATGAAAAAATACAACCTGAGTCTGAAAGCAAAGCTTTCGAAAAGCGCTTACAGACTCAGGTTGTATTTTTTCATTTTTTTCTGTCTTTTTCTTTTTATGTTTGTTCAGTTCCTGTTTCGTTTGAAAAAAGAGTTTTATTTTATTCTTAAGTTAATCACTGCCTAGGAAGACCATTGTGCGGCATCTGTATCACGTGGCCATACCAGCACAACTGACATCTCTCAATGCGGAGAAGTAACGGCTCAATACTTAAAGACTCCCTAATCATGCTGCTGTGCACTCTATCTAGTAGAGTAACACCTGCCGCACCTCTTAGGAATCTCATTTCGGCCGCTTATACCCGCGATCGCACCCTTTCGGTCATTACCCAAGACTCAGGACCATAGATGAGAATGGGGACAAAGATAGATTTGAAGACAGAGAGCTTGGCTTTGTTTCCCAGCTCGCGTTTCATTACCGCAGATCGTCACAGTTCACGTCAAATACAGCTTGCTGCACCGATCGAAGCATCTAATTCTTTATCATGCCGCCCATCACTCGTCAATGCAATCCCGAGATACTTGAACTTCTCCACCTGTCTCAATAGGGCTCACCTAACACGGACAACGCACTGAGCAGGCTATCTTGAAATATCAGCCACACTGATTTTCATCCCAGTTTCTTCAAATTTGACTGCAAACCAGTCTAATACATGCTGAAGGTTAGTGCGAGAAGACTCAAGGAGGACAAGGTCGTCAGCAAAGAGCAACCTCTCCACCAAGCAGTCGCCCACACAATCAAGCTCATCACCTCGGCTGCCCCTGTCTATCCAGTCCATAAAGATAATGAACAAGAGGGGCGAAAGTACGCACCCTTGGCGAAGTCCAACACCCACGGTGAACGGTCTTGACTTAATGCCATTTATCTGGACACACATCGCAGAGCTTTCGTACAGAGACATGATAGCCACCAGTAATTGCCTATCCACTCCATACCCTTGCAGCACTTGCCAGAGCTTCTCCCGAGGAACTCTGTCATGTGCTTTTTCGAGGTCCATAAAGCAAGCGTAGACATTTTTGCATATTCCCAGGATTTCTCAAAGATTTGCCTTAAAGCAAAGATGTGATCCGTCGTGCTTCGGCCAGGTAGGAAACCGCACTGCTCCCCCGACAGTTTGGAGATCTCCCTTTTTGAAGATATGGATCACAATTCCTGTCTGCCATCGCTTAGGGGCCTGGCCAGATATCCAAACAACCTGACACACCCGAGTCAGCCACAGGATGCCATCCTGGTTTAAGGCCTTTAACATCTCGGACCGGATATCATCATCACTGCAGCTTTTCCATTCTTCAGGGACTTAATTACCCATCTGACTTCTGCTTTGGTGATACTACCGTCACTATTCTCCGCCCCAAGGTGCACCTAATATACGTCAGTTGTTACTGTCACCGGATTAAGACGAGATGCAAAGTATTCCTTCCAACTATGCAATACACTCTCCCCGTTTTCAGAAGCCTCCCATCTGCATTCTTAATAGTTTGTGATGAAAAAGATTTCTTTCCACGGAGGCGGCGTACAGTCTGCCAGAATACTTTGTTTGCCGAACCATAGTCTGCCTCCAATTTCTCCCCGAACTTCTCCAAGGCCTTGGCTTTAGCTGTTGATACTGTCTTTGCTGCTGCTTTTCGCGCCTCAATGTACCGCACTCGACTCGAAGGTGACTTATTTGCAAGCCACAGCAAATAGGCTTCCTTCTTTGCCTTGATAGCTTCTTAGACTTCACCGTCCCACCATGCAGTTCTTTTCTCACCGCCCTACGCCACACTCAGCCGCTTACGACCACAGAACAATGCACCCGAAGTAATCACAGCAGTTTTAAACAACTGCCACTCCTCTTCAACAGTACCACGATCACTGGGTAGTTCTTTGAAACTTGAATATATGTTATCTGCAAAGGTCTTCCTCACAGCTCTATCCTCCAATGCCTCCCATTTGATGCGCCAAGTCTGTCTGGACCTAGTATTTCGCTTGGTTGGCATGGATTCAGAGAACCGTAAAGTGCAGACAACAAGAAGGTGATCAGTTGATAGTTCTGCCCTTCTTCTCACACAAGTATCCAACACTGATCGGAATAAGTCAGCTGATACGATTACAAAATCAATCAGTGACTTCTGGCCCATTGCATCCCTGTACCAGGTATATTTATGGATATCCCTGTGCTGGAAGAATGTGTTTGTGATGGAAAGTCCATTGTTCCAACAGAGATCCAACAAGCACCTCCCATTCGCATTTAAATCGGGATCACCATTCCTCCCAATCACGCCTTTCCACGTTTGGTCATCAGCCCCTACGTATGCATTGAAGTCGCCCACCAGGATGACATAATCTGCACTCCCTTTCCTGCTAAGAGCAGCATCAACTTCATATAGAAAGAATAGGTTCGGAGCATATGCAACGAATAGAGAGAGAGAGACCGTTTCTCTATCTGAAGCCTCAGGAGACACAGTCTTCCACCTAAGGGGGTTCAATCTACAACATAATCTGCCAGCCTGGGACTTGGTATCCCCACTCCCGCCTGGGCAGTCATGTTGGGGTCGACACCTGAGTAGAAGAGCTTCCGCCCCCCTTCTAAGTCCACAGTTCCAGAACCCGGACGTTTCGTAGAGGTAATACCTATGATATCCAGTCGATATCGTTTGGCTTCCACCACTAACTCTGATTCCTTTCCTGTAATAGAGAATACGTTCCAAGTGCCGACTGACAGCACCCGATCCCGTTATCGCTTTACCTGTTTCTCCTCCTTGGTAAAGGCATACGCTGCCCCCGACCGTTTTCCCAAGCTCATAGCGAGTACACTGGTGGGGCTTCTCGGCGGCATTGCTCTGAGATAACAGCCGGGAGACTGTCGATTATTTTTCGAATGAGAGCCTCTGCCTAACTCCCGAACGCGGGTGACTTTAACCTGCGCCACATCCGATGCAGTATGAATTCTCTCATTCGTCGACATCATAAGATATATGTTTGTTTGGATACTCTTCGTCTCACTTCTTAACCATGACCTTTCTGGTAAGGGTGACCTTAAAGTAGCAGTGCTACAACCAGCATAGCTGACAGAATCCCTGAGGCACCCAAACCCCTGACTCACGGTAAGGGGGCATCCACTCAGGGACATGAGAATAGCTGATTAATAATTCTTTCGTTACCACGGATCGCCACAGTTCACGTCTGGCACAGCTTGCTGCACCGATCCGAGCATCCAATTCTTTCTCCTGCCGTCCATCACTCGTGAATGCAATCCCGAGATACTTGAACTTCTCCACCTGTCTCAATGAGGCTCCCCTAACATGGAGAGCGCACTGAGCAGGCTGTCTTGAAAGAACCAGAACTTCGGTTTTAGCCACACTGACCTTCATCCCAGCTTCTTCACATTTGGCTGCAAACCGATCTAGTGCATGCTGAAGGTTCGTGCGAGAAGACCCAAGCAGGACAAGGTCGTCCGCAAAGAGCAACCTCTCCACCAGGCAGTCGCCCACACAAACACGCTCATCGCCTCGGCTGCCCCTGTCTATCCAGTCCATAAAGATAATGAACAAGATGGGCGACAGTACGCACCCTTGGCGGAGTCCAACACCCACGGTGAACGGTCTTGACTTAATGCCATTTATCCGGACACACATCTCAGAGCTTTCGTACAGAGCTGGGTAACAAAGCCAAGCTCTCCGTCTTCAAATCTATCTTTGTCCCCATTCTCACCTATGGTCATGAGGCTTGGGTAATGACCAAAAGAGTGCGATCGCGGGTACAAGCGGCCGAAATGAGATTCCTGAGAGGTGTGGCAGGTGTTACCCTACTAGATAGAGTGTACAGCAGCACAATAAGGGAATCTTTAGGTGTTGAGCCGCTACTTCTCCGCATTGAGAGATCTCAGTTGCGCTGGTATGGCCACGTGATACGGATGCCGCAAACTAGTCTTCCTAGGCAGTTGTTATTTTCCAAGCCGGTGGGTAAGAGACCAAGGGGTCGGCCTAGAACCAGGTGGCTAGACTACATGGAGAATCTGGGTTCGAGTCGCTTGGATATTACCAGGGAGGACATGCGCCTGATGGCGGAAGATCGCGATCGCTGGAGATCCTCCATAGGGCTGCTGCCCCCGCGACCCTAACGGATAAGCGGGTTTGAAAAGTAAGTAAGTAAGTAAATAATTCTTTCACGGAGTGATAAGTTTATCTTTTCGTTCTTTGTATTTTAAGTATTTTATTATATTTTATAAGCCATTTTTCGATTATGGTTTCAATTTCAATTTAGTTTCCATCATCTTTCAGTGACGTATTTTTGATTTACGCTTGTGGAAAGTGATTCCTGATCTTTTTTCGTGTCTATTCATACAGTTGTACGCGGAACAACTTTTGGGAATGGTTTTGAATTAATTATTCCTCTGGCCCAAAATCTTCTAAAACAAAGCAGCCAGAAAGCAAATACTCCACGGCACACTCCTGCCCAGAACTGTCATGACTTCAATTGGCTTCACTTTGGTGGCGATGCTAACAATAGGATTCGGAATCTACCTTTAATATACGTCATTGGAATCAACTGTTTAGAAAAAGCATTTCATGGAACTACATTGTTTAGCAATACTCATTGTTTCGGAAGTACTTTTTAATTTCCTGCGAATGAAAACAGATTTTATAGCCCAAAATTTCAACAGAAAATGAACACAGGACAATTTAATAATTGCTCTCAATATTTGGAAGAACATAAATTGTTGCAACTCTTCCAGAATCTAATCTCACAAGTCATCTATGAAAAACCAGGTATATAAAAAATTATAATTAACAAACATTGCATTCTATTTGAGAGAGCCATTCCCTTTCGATTAATCGTATTCTAAATACATATAATCAAAAATGTAACATTAAAATTATTTTCTGTAGCTGCCGTTTGGAAACTGGGTTTTAGAATAGAATTATAAAAACATAAAGAGCAGATTTTTATGATTGTAATAATAAAATAAACAACTTTTGACAAGGTTGATTTCTAATTTTAACAAAACATCGATGAGGAAAAGTCAATTTAACTTAAGTATAGAGAATAGATAAATAATCGTTTTCTTTATTTAAAAGAAATTCATTTTAATCACAGTCTTATTAAATTGATTTTATTTTTCAATTCGTTTGAAGCGATCGTGGGCTTAACGCTAAGATATTTCATTTTTAATGGATTATAGTAATTTAGTCCAACATGTTTTTTCATTTATTACATGTTTGTTCACCCGGTGACGTAAGGGTTATTTTGAGGATTGTTCGGTATCCAAATTTTTTTATCACAAACGTGACGACACGTCACATTTCAAAATATATATTTATCTCATTTTATAACAAATAAATAGTTTTTCACATAAAAAACAAACTAAAAATGTACCGCTTACTCATCTATATACAGGGTGTATCAGGTTCGATGGTCATAAAGTACCTAGCGTGATCCTTTGCATGATTACAAACTTAAAGTTCCTTATCGAAAATGTCGAAAACTCAAAATTTAAATTGCGTCGTTACGTCATTTATGAACTTTCCTTACCAGCAGTTCATTAAATTCAAAGGGGCGATTACAATTAAATCGGTGGCAATTGTTGAGATTAAATGACGTTTTCGACAAGTTTTCAGCAAACTTCGCGTGATGTTTAGACCCTTAACATTTGAGTTGCTTAGGAACTTTAATTTGTAATCATGCAAAGGATCACGCTAGGTACTTTATGACCATCGAACCTGATACACCCTGTATATAAAAGAAGAAATTGACTGACAAGTGAGTGATCAACGCACAGCCCAAACCATAAGGCCTAGAAATTTGAAATTTTGTACAGAGGTTTTTTACAAAATGTAAGTGAGCACTAAAAAAGGGTTTTTGGAAATTCAACTCCTAAGTGGGGGAAATGGGGTTGAAAGTTTGTTAACACATTAACTGGTGTTGCACTATATACTTAAAACATTTACTGGTGTGGTACTACATAATTAACCATATTAACCTCTTTTAGGGAGGGGGTAACGAATTGTAGAGTGTGATATCCATGAAGCGAGATATCTCCACAAAACCTTTCTTGGGTCCATCGGAATTGCCATGAATAATTTCACCAAGATTGGCCTAGCCATTTTGAAATGCATAGCGAGCAGACAGATATACCGAGAATTTTATATACAGGGTGTAAATTATCTCCTTCAAAAAAACTACACTACGATGTAGACGAAATTCAGGCGATTAAAGTGATATGAGACACTTGGGGTTGCAAATCGCAAGCAACGCCGTAAATTGAACCTCAAACTCAGGTGAATGGCGTGGCGCTGCGTAGCACGAGCCAAATTTGCTCGGCTACATTATTTTTCACTTTTTGTTTTGTTGTTTGTAAACAAAAAAAATGACTTTACAGTTTGTTTTTATTGGTTATTTACACTTTGAGAAAATTTACTTTTCTTGGGTTATGTTTACCTACGAAACAGCATTAAAAATCATTCAAAATTACGTTGCATTGAGGTTTACTGTAAAAAAAATTTAAAAAAATAAAAAAATAAAACACAGACATAACAAAATGACGGTACGCTAAAAGCTAATTGAACTACCAGTATTTGTTCATTTCCTCGATACTTTTTGATGAAAAACATGAAAGATGCTATCGGTATTAAACAAGGTTGTACTGCTCGTGCTACTGACTCCGGCGCGAGAGCAGAGTACGTCACGTTGGAGTGGAAGGCGGACCTCTTCGAGATGATGTAGTGGGGAGCGGGGGAACCAGCCATGCCGCGCCGCGCGATCACAGTCGCCCAAATTTGGCTCGTGCTACGCAGTGCCACGCTGTTCAGCTTAGTTTGAGGTTCAATTTAAGGCGTTGCTTGCGATTTACGACCCCAAGTGTCTTATATCAATTTAATCGCCTGAATTTCGTCTACATCGTTGTGTAGTTTTTTGAAGGAGATATTTACACCCTGTATATACAGGATGAATACAAAAGTCTGAACCCCCCTTTTATTTTTTGAACCGAAGCAGATATGTCAATTTTGATGAATCCAATGAATAGGAAGTTGTGGGTGGCCTATCCCATGGTGCACTTTTCATCATCCCAAATATGCAAATTAGGACACATTCAAAATTTATCTCAAAAACCGTAAGGGATAGAGAAAAAAACCCAATTGCAAACTTGTTCAGCATAAAAAAGCAAACAAAATAAAAAAAAAACTTTGTTAACAAAACTAATTAATGTTACTTATTTTTTTAAAAAAACTAATAAACAGTTAGGCCTGTTTTTAAAAAAGCTAATAAACAAATAGGGCTATTTTTAAAAAGTTAGTAAACAGTTAAGCCTATAGCTAATAAAAAGTTGAGCCTATTGTTAAGAGGTAATTGAGTTTAGGCCTATTGTTGACATTAACTAATTAATGTTAGGTCTAGTTTCAGCAATAGCTAATTGCTGTTAAGCCTTATATTAAAACTTGCTACTTAATCTTCGGGCTAATGTTTTTAGTAGTTTGTTTTTAACAGTTAAGTTAGATTAGGCCTATTGTTATATAGCTAATTGAAGTTAAAAAGTAACTGAACCATGCTTTAGGATTTATCATTTTTGAACCATAATATAAGTACTAGAGAGCTGAACACAATTAAAATGGAAAATTATTAATCATATACCAATCGACGAGAAGTTATTTCTGATAAACTGGTTTTAGATTCTCTTTGTGCTTAAAAAAATCGCAAAAAAAAAAAACGTTCATATATATGGACTATTAAAAATTGTTCTGCACGCTTTACAGATAAAGGGTGTCCCACAATGGACTTCCTGATTTTAAGATTAAATATCTCGGAAACTGAGATCGATAGAAGAATGATACAAGTGATATGCTTATTTCGAAAACCATTAAAATCTGACAAGAAAGTTTCAAAATTAGTTACAAATGTATGCTGCGACCCCGGATGATTTTGGAGAGTTGATTTCTGATGTTTGTGCATCCATTTCTGTTAACACACTACAGAAAGTGATTGAAAACAGTGACATTTTAAACGGAATCTGAAACAAAGATTCAGCAAAAACTGTAGAATGGAACAACCAAAATCGGTGGGAACCTCTAATCCACAAGAAGATTTGAAATACCAGATGGGTGTTTCGGCTAGCAATTAGCCATCTTCAGCGATAAGTGACAAAATGCAACTTGAAATACCAAGTTAAATTTTGGCCCAAATTTCACTTCGTCACTTGGTAGCCGAAATACGTATCTGGTATTTCAAATCTCCTTGTGGATTAGTGGTTCCTACCGATTTGGGAATCTAAAAGTTTTTTTTTCACTTAAATATGTATATCAAAATCTAACCCTACTAACCGATTATGTCTCCTCACTAGCTGTAATTTTGTATTTCAAACGTTTTTAACTTATTGTTGCCATTCTCCAGCTTGAGACTTGTCGGCTTCGACCATAATGGCTCAGTCTGGTTGTAACTTTCTAATTTTTAAATAAATAAATAAATAAATAATAAAATTTCATTCTTCATTTGGGCCATCCCTGTGCTGCGAAAAGTTCACATTTTGAATCGACTGTGATGTGATTGCAATGGCTGCTTGCAAAGAACAGTTTCTATTTCTCGGATTCCGCACTGCGACTACAGCGTGCAGCGCTACCTATCGGCAACATGTTTTTTAAACTAATTTGTAACTAATTTTGAATTTCTTTATCAAATTTTTACTTGTTTCATTCTTCTATCGATCTCCGTTTCCGACATATTTACTCTTTAAATCAGGGATTTTTTTTGTGGGACACCCTTTAGCATAAAAACGTTCCTAATGTTATATCTAGAAAATCTATCTTTACGCAGTCTGCAGCAATGAAAACAGTAAATCTCAATTTTTACGTCAGTTATTCAAAATGTCACCTGACGAACGTTGAATAGGAGGAAGAAACATGTCCAAGTAATTCATTCCTTCAACAACTTGTTCGGAAAAAGCGACATTCTTAATTATAATTCTCATCATCTTATATGTTAACTTTCATGTTATACCGTGTGTTTTAAAAGTTCCCGAATTGCCCCTTCTGCATGTAGGGAAAGCCTAACCTATTACAGCAGGAGTAATGTATTTCATTTGTTTGTCTTCACGCAATAAACGCTTTTTAAACTGTTACTGTACCGGTATAAGCTTAATACCGTATACCATAGGTATTATAAATAAAACTTCTAGTATTTTTTATTTCACTCTCATATTCGCGTATTTGCATTTATGTAAAATAAATAGCGGGATTCGTAACGACTGGGAGCATCCATTAATTGAAAAAAAGAGGTTGAGAGACAGTGGCTCCTGTCTACCAGCCCTTCAGCATACCCGCACAACAGTACGTTATGCAGGGAAAATCATCTCCTGCGTTCGGGAACTTTTGAAACACACTGTATAAGTATTATCCACATTCATATATAATTTTCTTATACAAGTGTAACATGTTACAATCTTGTAGAAGGTTCAGACTAGACCACATCTTTTATAGGAAACTCTGTGCGGAAATGCACTATTAAAAATCACTGAATATAGAACGGAACAAGCTTTATTGGGAAATCGAAAAAACGTATATTACAAGAATTATTCAAATTAGAGACCTGCAACGTCACTATAGGCATGTCATCTGGGAACAGTGTTCTTATAAAGTATTTCAAAAATGCCGTCCATGTTCTTAATGCATTTCTCTTCAACTAGAATCTGCGTCACCAGATCTTCTCGGAATCCGCTGGAGTTTCGTAGACAAGGCTCTTCATGAAGCCCTACAGGACTCCTCAGGCGGCGAGAAGTCTGGGGACGCACAGTGGGGCCAAATTCACAAATTCTTGGCAGAAACCTAAAAACCAATCTTCTTAAATTCCATAAATACCACTTGGAATTGGGAGTTCGATAGCGGTATGAGTTCAATAGCCACCTCTGATGTGTCAAAACTTACTAATTCTGACAACTGACTGCTTGTGCTTATTAGTGTTCAATCTACTGTTGTTTGTACGGGTAGTGCTCCTCAGTGCATAAGAATATTTGGTTCCAATTCAACATAGCATCTAAACCTTTAGGTAAGAACATTTTTTTAATAGTCATATATATGTTTAGTTATAACGAAGTAAAAACGTTCCGTTACAAAGGGTAAAGCTTCAGAGTAGAAGTGTCTCTTTGGAGAGATTTATAATATACTAGAAGAGGTACCCGGCGTTGCCCGGGATAATTACACTTGCACAAACTTTTCCTTTCATTGTTAGTCATGAGATATTGATTGTTGGTCCATGCAGAGCGTTTGTGAATTGCGTGTTGATACCATTGTTGATACCTATTGTTGTACAAACTTTGCCTTGCATTGTTGGTCATGAGATATTTCTCATTAATAAGCCTTGCCATAACCATGAATATCGATTTTTTATCGATATTTATTATTTTTCCGAAATCTGAGGTAGACAGTGACCTTCCTCATGCTTTGAAGGTCATGTATGCGAAATTTTATCAAGATCGGAATAAAACTGTAGATTTGTATAAAAAACGTACACACAGACCCACAAACATCCTTCTTTATATATATAGATAGACTAGAAGAAGTACCCGGCGTTGCCCGGGATTATTACACTTGGGATGTAAACAGAACAATCTCAAAAATTAAAATAAATTTTGCAATATCTTAAAAATAAACACATGAAAATGCTTAGAATTAATACAGTAAAAATTCTTAATGAAAATTCGAAAAAAATCTTTTTAAAGGCTCAAAATGGATGGACTGCTCCAATAATTTCTTACTCAGATAATCTTACTTCAGATCTACACTTGATGTTGTTGCAATTTCCACTCTTCTCTCGCTGTGTTGAAGCAAAATTTGGCCTTTCATCACTTTGGGTAGTCTAGCGGTCGCCAATTCTTCTATTTACTTGCTTCCCATTTGCTCAATACAGCACGGAGCTAAAGGTTTGCTTTCTCTGTCGTCTTTCCACTCTTTCTCAATAGTCTGCTAACTCTTCATTATCTCCAGCTACTGATCATTTTTAAAGATTTTCAAGAAATTGTTAAGTACTAAGAACTCTCTTTTCTAAGAAAAACCTGAATAACAGGAATTCTATGCATTGTTACAAATTGAAACTTATCCATATTGCATCATCATTTTATGTTCATTGTTATAATTCTTGGAAAGGATTGCTTTATCATTGCATCATCATTTTGAGCTCATTGTTATTGGTGAATTGCGTGTTGAAACCATTGTTGATACCTATTGTTGCACAAACTTTTATTTGCATTGTTGGTCATGAGATATATATTGTTGGTCCGTGCAGAGTGTTTGTGAATTGCGTGTTGATACCATTGTTGCAAAAACTTTGTCTTGCATTGTTGGTCATGCGATATTTCTCATTAATATGCTCTGCCATAACCATGAATATCGATTTTATATCAATAATTATTATTTTTTCGAAATCTGAAGTAGACAGTGACCTTCCTCATGCTTTGAAGGTCATGTATGCGAAATTTCATCAAGATCGGAATAAAACTGTAGATTTGTATAAAAAACGTACACACAGACCCACCCACAGACAAACATCCTTCTTTATATATATATAGAAGATAGATAGATGAAGATCATGGCAGATCATGTAAAAACTTTTTGTATTCGCTGTTTCTCCAGTTGTTCTTGCTGAAATTTTAAAAAAAGTGCACATATTCCCCATTTGGAATTATTATACAGGGTGTTCACAAAGCCTGGATCCGATTTCCAAAGGTTGTAGCGCGTGGATCGTTTACGTTAGGTGAATGGCCCTCTCACCATTCAAAAGAGGATGTTGTCAAGTTTTTTGTTGTTTTTTTTGGTTTCCGGTAGAGGTCTCTAGGGCGCCTTGGGAGAGAAAAGCGAGTCCCTCAAACGTGGATTGGCCGCAAGGGTAACAGAGACTTAGCCCCTTGCGCGTGGCCTCCGAGATCTCACAGCGAGTGATTTCTTTTTGTGGAGCTTCATCAAGGAGGCCTTTTTTGTGCCACCCTAACCTACTGATTTGGAAGACCTTAAAATTCGAATAACTGCAGGGGTGAATGATGTTTGTCACGTGCAATTTCATAGCGCAGTGGAAACTTAAGCTAGGGCATGAAAAATGAAATGACACAGACCAGTCAACATTTAGTTTACCCACAAAAGAAAAATAAATTTTAATGAAAAGAAAATAAAGGAATAATCAGAATTTTGATTACATCAAAATAGGCAAGAATAATTAGGGTTTGTAGCACAAAAATAAATAACAATGCCTATGAAATGATTAATACAAAAATTTGCAACTAATCTGTAATTGCTTTAAGCTACAAGCAAACAAAAACCATAAGGCTTAAACTGAATACCAAAAACGATAGACCAAATAGTATGTTGCAACTACTTGAACACAGTAGATATGAACAAGAAAATCAATATTGGTAAGCTTTTATAATGGAACTTTAAATCAAATTATACTCCAAAATAGATTAGTGAAAGTTGTAAAATTCTATCACACTAATATCGAGACAGCTAAAATTGTTAACTTTCATTGATGCAATCTTGTATAATCAGACTTAATATTGATCCAAGTATAAATAAAACATTTAGTTGCTTCCCTTGAATAAATAATGTCCACAAGTCCGATAATTAATAGGTAAAGTTCTTAATAATAAAACTTTACAGTCTTAATATTTAATTTCCACTCAAAAACTTAGGCTGTGCCTTATTGTAGTTCAGTACGATAATGAAACTCTGAAAAGAATTAAAGCATTACTCATACCGATAACACTAGTCAACACAAATTTTGTGACTAAGACAACACATAGTGTTCTTAGTAGTAATTTGTATGTAGAATCCGAATCTGCTTTTAGATTTTTTCTATCACATCACGTTCCCAAGTTATGCACTATGAGACTTCTATGTTAAAGTAATGGGTGTGAAGAGAAGCGTCTGCATTGTTAAACTATCCATATTTTGGGGCCGCTAGAAAATTTACCAGGACCCAAACACTGAATGATTTAAAAATGTTTCATTGTAAAACAAGAAAGCTGTGCGTGCTAGAGAAATTTAAAAATTATATTCGTAGTCAGCAAAAAAAAAAATGCTACCAAAAATCACCCACTTTCATTTTGTCACAAGAAAAATCTTAAATTTTGTTGGCCAGTGTAATCTATCCACAAATTTTTAATAGGCAACCAAAAGAAATTAAATGCATTTAAATTTGTCTTTCCCAGTTCTAGTTCAATCTTAAAAGTAAAATTGAACATATTGGTACATTAGCTTAACTATCAAATTAAATTAGAGAACCAGAGAAACGTTAAGCTATACCTTCTCAGGATTGAGAACTTTAATTCTTGATTCCTTTAAAGGAAATTAGAGAATGCATGCTCACTATTTTGACATCACACATATCCACTAGGCGCACACTTAAAATTCTGCTCTACTGAAGTGCTATTTCGCAGTTTACTTTATTTTCCATAGATTCACGTGCTACGTGGTAATTTACTTAATTCAAACTCGAATAAGCGCACAATTAGCTTGATATAATTCACTTACTGGATAATGTTGCATTCGTGTCTTTACCGTCTACAATAGAAACGACCCACTTGACTGTTCGTGTAAGCGTGGAGTCCATGTGGAAAACTTCCCAGCCAACGGTTATACTCCATATGACAAACAAACGATGTGGCTTCTCGCCGAAGGTTCTCTTGCCAGAACCGTAACTCTAGACAGGTAATATGGCTCACCGTTACCGCAGGCAATGGAGATGGAATAACCGGCGTTACGTCGTTAACCACGATGACTCGTTCACCTTTTATCCGAAGTGAACCGTTCTCGTCCGCCTTCTCCGCCTCGCTTCCACGTTGTTCGCTCGAAACGGTCGAAGAAGTTGCCTCGCTTCCATGTTGTTCGCTCGAAACGGTCGAAGAAGTTGCCTCGTTTCCAGTAGCCGCTATCGAATCGCCGTTCGCCGAACTCTCCGAAGTATTCGCCGTACCTCCGTCGCTCCTGTCGCTGAAGCTCACACCTCCATGCAGCGTTTCGGCCTGTAATTTTTCTTCCGAGCTCTCGCCTACGTTCGTTCGGCTTTTTTTCCACACTCCTCCTACCTTCTCCTTTCTCTCCGATTTTCCATCTGGCTCTCCTTCTCCTCCTCTTCCAAGTCGAATCTCTCGCCTTCTCGCTCACGTCATTCCTCTCAAGATTCCTCTGCCGCTAAAACGATTTATTACAGCGCGGTTGATTTATTTACACTGGATATGCTGGGAGGACTTTGATTATCGCCTGGATATGCGCCGTGCAGCGGGGGGGGGGGGGGCATATTGAACATTTGTAACAAAACTTGATTATATTTAGAGTATTTTTGCCGTTTACCGCACGCCTGTACACCTATTTACAAATAAATATGATTTTTTTGAAATCGGATCCGGACGTTGTGAACACCCAGTATTAAAATGGTACCCCGACCCTAATGGGACATTTTGGCCCAAACTTCATAGTAATGTAGATCTTGTCTAGAAGAATCTGTATACCGAATTTTATACAAGTTAAATAATTAAATGAGAATATTACCATTAACGGAAATTCAATTATTTGTATATTTTATTTTTTTAAGTTCGGGATGCGATGTAATTTATATAATTTGTTTGAAACAATACATATAATTGTTAAAAAAACACTTGTATTAATATTTAATAGTGTTTAATTAATCATTCATATAAGAAGAAAAAATAAGACTTTTTTGCCAATAATTGAAGGCTTGCCCGGAAGAACGTGACTTGTTCCACACATTCATATGTAACAAGTCACGTTCTTCCGGGCAAGCCTTCAATTATCGTATTTGGCCCCACTGTGGGACGTAGAGCGTGACATGGGCTGGCCTCGGCCAACCCATCACTCACGAAATGTTTAATTGAGGTTGGCCCTGATATCTCCCAAAACATGTGGTGGCGCACCGTCGTATTGAAAAAATTGAAGATTGTGGCAAAGATTTTCTGATAATCCAATAAAGCTTGCTTTGTACATTAATATTCAGCAATTTGGACGATTCCACTTTAATAGCAGGGGAATGGTGCATTTCCCCACAAGAGTTCCTATTAAAAAAAAATGCTTTACTCTGAACCCTATTTAAGTTTGTAACATGAATTCTGTTATGCGTTGTTTATTAATGTAGAATATCTTTTTTCATGTCGTAAATTTTAAATTGGAATTATCTTTTGTGTAACAGATGATATGAAATCATTTCTGATCCAAAAGATCAAGGAACTAATAGACATGGCAGAGGGCTCGCTTGAAAAGGAAGATAAACTTGGACTTTTCTCGGAGAAAAACATTCTTGGAATGTTTCAAATGCTGGCGGTTACCGGTCAGGATTTCATAACGCTGGAGAAATATAAACATGGTAAGAAAATGTTAAAAATATTTTAAAGTGTGAAAGAGACCAATGCCAACACCACCTAGACAGAAGGCCTGCGCACAGAAACGTCATACATTGCTACATCATCATCAAGCGGCTAAATTTAGGGCTTTTTATTGGTAGAAATACGATTAACAATAGCCGCTTTAGTGTAACAATGTATGACGTTTCTGTGCGCAGGCCTTCTGTCTAGGTGGTGTTGCCACTGCTCACTAAAACACAAAGAAGGCACGAGATCCACTTGATGCCAATAAATTTCAAGTTCTTGTGGTCAGTTGGATTTCGTGCCGCCTTTGTTTTGAGTAAACAACTGTAGCCGCAGAGGGTTACTTTTTATTCTATTCAGTTCATCGAAACTCTTAAATTTAAAACAGGCAATGAAATTGAAATATCAACGTTCACTGCCTTGAGTCAGGTACGATTTTGGGATTCTATAGATTTTAAAACTGTGGCACATTTCCGTATATGTAATACGGAAAACGTAACGC
The DNA here is from genome assembly GCA_023313115.1 of Rhysida immarginata. Classification (NCBI taxonomy): domain Eukaryota; kingdom Metazoa; phylum Arthropoda; class Chilopoda; order Scolopendromorpha; family Scolopendridae; genus Rhysida; species Rhysida immarginata. Next base: position 148,162 of record JAHWFO010001990.1, read on the forward strand.
ATAAACGGAGTTCTTTTAAAAAGAGTAAAATTTTGAGGAAAATATAGGAGTAGTCCACCTGAGAAGTTAAATTATAACATATTTGTTAATACGAGGTCTGTTCGAAAGTTCTGGAACATTTTGAATAGCGCCCATAGGGTAAGTTGTATAGAATCCGGATGGGTACGTTGCCATCGCGTGAACCTAAAGGCCGCCGCAAATTCATACCGCAAGTGCAAGCTGTGATAGCGCGAAAACAAAAAGTTTCCTCGGTCATCGGGCAATAGCGAGCGGCGTGTGTGACATCAATTGTTGCTGAGTTCATGCCCAGCAGTAGCTCAAGCAGCCGCAAAATAAAAAATAAAAAAAAATGTGTGCACACCCGACTTTTATGAAGACCTTTTTTCTGAGCTTCTGTTGGTAGAATTGTCATTGTCTATAAACGGCAGGTTTTTTTTATACCTTTGCCTCTTTTTAAATTTTTTTCCCGTTGGACACCCGTCCTCGGGTGCCAAATTCCCACTGTGTTAAATGACTGCTTCTCCTTGTATAAACTTATAGGTGAGGTTGTAGGGTGAAATTAATAATTAGAATTGAAAGGTGATTAGATTTAATGGCTATTTTATCATTTTAAGTTTTTTTTACGGGTTGATAAACTATTTATATATACATGTATTCCTTAACTCAACATGGTCGTGGTTTATTTTTTTAATATGTTATATTATAATTTTATTTTAATTTTCAAATGTTTTATGGAATCCTCGGATTTCCTCGTCTTGGCGGCCTGCGCTATTTCTATTTCAACAGTCCAATAGACGATTTTCACGGTCTAACGCGCGCATGCGCACTGTGCGCGCTGTATGGCAAAAAACTTCCGGTCTATCGGTAAATGCGCTTGTAAGAAGTAAACAAGCATAAGGTTGTGATATTATTGGAAAAAATTTAAGGAAAAATTCAGCGACCTGATTCGAACCAGGAACCACGAGTATCATGCTCGTCGCCTCTACTTGATTCGAGTCCAGGTCGCGGATTATTTCCTTACATTTTTTCCAAATAATGCCATTAACTAAAGCTTTTTCAAATTCTGTTTTCAGAAATATGACCATCAAAGTCTTAGCTCGGCCGTATCAACTTTTCAGGATTTTTCGTGGATCCCTTCAATTCGAATTCACGTGCTAAAACAGTGAGTATAAAGAATACCAAGATAAAGGCATGTCATATAAAAATCGATTTATCAAGAAGGAATGCATTGTTACTTTCTGTTCATCTTTTAAGCATTACTGACATCGGCGCGCGCACGTGAAATCGCTTTGTCGACGCACGATTGCTCAAGTTCTCATAATCTATACATGTATAATTAAATAGCGGAAGAATGGAGCAACTTACTGGTTTTATAATGTCGGTCCGTCCCCTTCATAATTTCTACATTTTTTGAGGTAAAAAATTGAAATTCGGAATGTAGCTTCCTATGGCATGTCCATCTGCACTATTTAGTTTGGTTTTGATTGGTAGATTGGGGTTGGAATTACAGCGGTGGGATTCAGAGGGGACAACATATCTATATGCTATTTAGGTACGTAAAGGCGTGAAATTCAGTATTCAGATTCCTCTAGGCAAGATGTGCATTACTATGAAGTTTAGGCCCAGGTGTTCCATTGGGGTCGGATTTGCGAGGGTGGTAGTCACGTGGTCTTTAGAACTTGGCCAACATATGGCTTGTGATATATCATACGTTCGGAAATGATGAGAAAGGAAAGAAAATACGAGCTTTTTTTACATTTTCTACATATTACTTTCGAGAAAATTAATTTTTGATTAAAAATCTTGGGAACAGGTAAAAATGTAGATAAAGGGGTAAAAATAGATTACTTCAGGATCTGCTACTTGCTTTACCCTACTCGGGAGGAGGGAAAGGGGGTATTAATTTTTTTAATAAATATATAAATGTATTTCTCCCTCACTGCTAAAGCTCCTCCTTGGAATGTTTACAAGATTTTATTTATAAGCTTAGTTGGATTACATGCCCATTGTTTCTTTCTTAGACTATAATAATATTGAAAAAGATGTTGATTTACAAAATCAACAGCAAAATTCAAAAGATAATTGATACATAGTTACAAGTGCAGAAATTGTATATCTAATGAGATATCGAATGAAAATATATTGATTTATGGCTTGTTCCTGATTCGTCCAAGTAATAACAACCATAATAATATTTATATCATTCACATATATATTCACAAATTTGTTACTTTATAATGTTACATTTTGTAAGCTTCTCAATCAAAAGGGAAAATAATAGTTTATTTCCTTTCATGTGGAACTGGTAAAGTGTTGGATATTTAGTATCTGGAACTCGTATCTATGATATTTAGTGGATATAACTCAGTTTAATTTTTGATGAATGCTAGCTTTGTTTATTTGCATTGTCGCCTTTCATAGGTAATGTGCAAGTATTCCAATATGTGTCCAGTGAATAGTTCAGAGACAACTAGACATTAAATTTTGCTCTGATTTTTTTTTAATCCTGAACTCCCGGGCCGTAAAAATTTTTTTTTTTAATCGTCAATTGTTATTTGGAGTTAGCCCTGGATTTGTGAGATTTAATAGCTCATAAGCCGTAATTTCAGATTAGATCATGTTTCCATAGATAGTACCTAGAATTCTTTGTGACTCAGTACTTGTGTTGGTGGTTTTGCCAGTGCATTCTACCGTGCATTGCCAAATCAATTTTTAAGGCTTGATGAGTGTTATTAGAACGGAACACCAACAAGAGACAGAAGAAAAGCAGAATATCATGAATTGGAGAACTCGGAGAACATATAAAGCAATGGATAACATATTCCTATAAGAGGAGCCATTATGCAAAATAATTGTCATAGTTTCTACTTCACTTTTATTTATTTCATTGTATACGATCATTTGCGAATTTATTTAGGATTTTGTAATACCGATATCTTTGTATAGTTTGATTTCATTAAACTTATGGGAGAAATTTATTCATATATAAGGTGTTTCTAAAGGTAGTTACCAAACGTTACACACAAGGGACAACAAACAAAATGTTTTTACCATAGCATGGGGGGTCGGAACCCTTACATTGTCCGGCTATGGGGGGAACAAGTGATCACACTGGTAAATTATGATAATGAATGCACATGAGAAAAAGATGTGCATGCATTAAAAATTCATGATAAAAGGGATATGCACACAACATTAATTGCAATCATTAACAAGAGTTACAATCTTCTGATGTGTACCTCCATGATATGTATCTTAATGGCACATTCAGTAATCATTGAATGGGCAGAGGTGGACCAGTTGCATGACCTCCCAGATCACCGGACCTTACTCCCCTTGACTTCTTCTTGTGGGGTGTCACGAAATTTACGGAATGGAAATTCTAGTGACATTATCCGGGTGATAATTCAAAATTCATTTACTCACGTCATCATGAGGCTGGATAGATGAGGCTGGATGAGACGTCGAGATGAACGTTACCATCAGGAAAAGTCAGGTGATGTGCACGAGAGGAGAAAGAGAGATGCGCGGGTAAAAGAAAATGTAAAAGGCAAAAGAGATAGTGGAGCGTCTCGGAAGACAGGAACTTTTCGTTGTGAGGAGTCGCAATTAAAAGTTTATTGAACAAGTACATTCTAAGATTCCGCTGACCGTGAATCTTTACGAATTGGACCGGCGGGAAACCAGCGAAAGGAACGGAACGGAACGAAAGGAGTGAAAGTGGGCGTAGCAGCGACGCACGGGAAACTCACCTTAAACTCCGATTCTTACGGCGTGAGAGTTTCATCGAGTCTTCCGGCGCCTTCGCCTTGCAATGAACGTTATCACCTCAGTTCCAAAGTTAGTGAATTTTTATGTGAAACGCATTATGCTACTCGAACTGAACTCTATGGAACTCGAATTGAGCCAGTTCCAATACATACGTAATTTGGTTCAAGCGAGTTTGAACATCATTACCGCTCGAGCACATTATAGACGAGCATTCTGTGAACTATATGATAATACACTGCTTTGCAATGAAATTGCCCCACCAACAAGGATTTATCCGACCTTATCCATATTTAGTGGGGGGGGGGAGTCGTCTACCTCCGACTAGTAAACGATTAGATGCATGCTCACAGGACATAACCATTTGGATTTACACAAGGTGTCAGGGTGCCTGTATAGGCTCATCAGTTGACACCTATGCGAGACGTTCCATGCAGTGGGGAGGAAGTAACTGCCTCGTGAACGTACAGTACTGTAATCTGCGCAACGGTCTCAATTCCGCAACGACAACAACGACAACCGTTCGCGCAATTAACGAGGTCGGATTATTGGCCTCTCCGAGGCTGGATGGTCAACCAGACGGATTGCTGTCCATGTGTCGCGGGACGCACGGGCGCTAGGCCAATGTTGGAGGCAATGGCGAAATGAAGGCACACATGTCAGAAAACCAGGCTCTGGGGCCCGGAGAAGCACGTCAGCTCGTACCGATAGGCGGATACTGCAAACGGTGCTAGTGGACAGAACTATCATCCTGCGATAACTGCGCGACAACATCACTATTCCCGGTACTGCTCCAGTGTCAATAGCGAAAGTAGCACGCCGGTTACACGCTGCAAAATGTGTGCCAGGCGTCCATAGTTGCACAGTTAAGCACCGCGCGTACGACTGCAATGGTCTTGTGAACGAGTGGGCTGGCGAATGAACTGGCGCCCGGTGGTCTTCAGCGACGAATCCCGCTTTTTTTTGGACACCGACGACAGATTCGGACGGGTGTGGTGCGGACCCTTGGAACGTGCCAAGGAACAATGCATCCGGTATCGCCATCGTGGACCAACACCCGGGATCATGGTCTGGGGTGCCATCGGCTACGACACCAGAACGCCTTTAGTCATCATCCAAGGCACCTAGACAGCAGCATGGTACGTCACAGAGATTCTACAGCCTGTATTACTGCCCTTTCTGCACACCATAACGGCGCAGTCTTTCAGCAGGATAACGCCAGACTACACACGGCAAACATGAACATAGCATGTCTGCATGATGTCAACTGCCTGCCATGGCCCGCGAGGTCCCCAGACCTATCGCCAATTGAGCACGTGTGGGATATGGTGGGACATCGTTTACGATCACCCCGCAATCTCCATTAACTGACACAGCAGGTTCACCAGGCCTGGGCAGACGTACCCCAAGATGACATTCGCCACCTGTATGATCACCTATACCTGCGGCTGGAACAATGCATCGCCGCTAGAAGTGGTGCCACAACTACTGATGTCGCTTTCCATTGGAACACCCTGTGCAAACGTGTGCACGTCTTGGCTCCATAACGTAATATAGGTGCGTTCAGATGTATCTCTTGCTGTATACTTTTGGCTCATTCGGATAACTCCTTGTGGGTGGGGCAATTCTCATTGCAAAGCAGTGTAGAATTTTTTCAAGAGTACTGGTATGAGGGTTTTGGCCGCATGGATTAATTGCGTATATGGAGTGCAGCTTGGGCTTTACTATCATACGCCAATTTAAATAATTTATCTGAGTGTTTGGTTTAAACTTCAGAAACTATTTTCATCTTTTTTTTACATGCGAACCGAAAAGGAGTTCTTATGTGTGTGTTGACACACAACGTCTTTGTTTTCTTATAAGCTGCGTATGTACGTCATTCCTTTATTAATGATGAAATATTACATCTGCCTTTTAGTACTTATACTAGTGCTTCGACAATATTAACGAAAAGAGTGAATTTACGACGGTGTCTCTTGATATCACCAAGAAGCTGAATGCAGAGACCGTACTCCCCTAATTACGTCTAGTGTTTCGTCCAAGTGCAAAGTGTTAGCTACGCTTTGAATATTTTGGCTCCTACAGCGGTGTGAAATTCTGAAGTGCTTAACTTAATTACCAGCATATATTACATATTTGTGTGTAATATTTCCTCAAGTACATAGTGTAGAGTACGCTCTGAATATTTTCCACTTAAAAATGTTTTATCAAAATTTCAAGTATATAATATACTCTTAATCACCTAATTTTGGTGGTAGATTTTGGCCTTTATTTAATTAACGTTGATAATTAATAAGCTATTAATTTACACTATTTAAGATATTTTTAGTTTTAAGAAGTATTGGCAAATAAAATATAATAATTATTCAGTTTTGCGTCCGCTCTGTCAATATTCTTCCACTGCGTACTCTTAAAAAATATTTATGACATAGGATCACATGAAGGCACTCGTCTACCGCACATCTGCTACTAGCATTAAAGAGATGGTTGCCCGCTTTGCAATCGCCAGCAATTTTGTCCGTGAAATCCCAGGAGTCTCTGGCAACACACGGGGGTCAATTTTGCGACGATGCAGTGCATGTATCGAAATGGTTAGTGCACACTTTGAGCAGCTTTTGTAAGCGTAGTTCTCATGTTTCAATAAACTATCTGATATTACGTTACATCCCCCCTCCCCCCCATAGCCGGCCAATGGTAGGGTTCCAACCCACCATGCTGTGGTAATAACTGTTTGTTTTGGTGCCCCTAACTGTAACGTTTCGGAACTACCTTTAGAAACACCGTGTATATATAGAGAGCAAAACAAGATTTTCATAGAAATCAAGTCAAGGATAAGTTTTAAGTGGTCCTTTTTATTCCCCCTCGTTAAGGTATGGAAACTCTAGGAGCAAAGAAGTTCAGTATCTTTCCTGCTGGCTATAATGAAGATAAAATTTCCTATGAAGTATTTGCTGAAGAAGCGTAAGCTCTAATTTGCTGTAATTATTTTACTTTACATACGGTATTGAATTTCCCATAAGAACAATAAGATTAAAGAGGAAACTATTCTTTATAAACGATATACATTAAGCTTAATTTATTGCAAAAAATCCATATAGAATTTTTATCAATAACATATATAAGTATCAGGTTGTTGCAAAAGTTTGTTCCGGTTCTAGAACCCGCGCCCAAGAAGGGCTCATTTTCCGAGGGGGGAGTTCATATTTTTTCAAACAAATTATTGCATTCGATTCCTGAATATCTTTGCTATATTACATCCAAGAATCAACTTTCTGACTATACATCTGTGAGTGCCATCAACGGTCTGAAATGGACCTTTCACGCGAGCATATTCGAGCAATAATCTTCTACGAGTATTCTGGAAAGATCAGTGCTGCACAATGTCACCGAAACATTTGCCAACCTTTAGGTGATGGCACTGTTAGTTTACGTACAATAGAAGAATGGTATCGCCGGTTCAGACGCAGAGATAGCACTCTTTAAGATGCACTTCTCTGGTCGGCCAATCATGATTTCAGATGGTGATCTACGCCAAGCAATTGAAGATCACAAAGTAACAACGAGGGAACTCGCAGAACAGTTCGCTTTTCAACCATTGCCTGGCATCTGCATGAGCTGAATCTGTCATTCAAGTTCAATCGTTTTTGTGTTGGAATAAAAATCCGAAAAAAACTTTTGCAACAACCTGATATATGATCACAAATGTCCGAACACCGTGAAATAGTGGACCACTGAGGTAATGTTGTGAGTTTAAATAGGTAAAAAAGGATGCCGGAAAATTTAACATCATAGCAAAGTAACAAATAAACAAGTGAACAAATAAACAAAATAGCAAAACTGAAACGGAATAAAGGAGAGAAGCGCGAGCTAAATGAACATAATGAATTGATCGGGTGTTACTCTGTTATCGGTAATTTCTAAGATAATACATGCGAGCATAAGGAAGTGGAAGCGGAAAGAGGTACGACTCTACAATCACGATCTCGACTGACAGAGACAGCAGATTGCTGGAAAATATAGTCAAAAAGAACTTTTTTGAACCACAGAAAACATTTCATAACGAATATAAACCGGCTATAATTTTCATGGCTAAGCAACCGATTATAAACCGCTTAATCAATACCAAGCGTCGCTTTAAAAAAAAAACTGGACAAAAACTGGACTGTGTAGTTATATGGCGCGACGGGGGGTGCGAACGGTTCCCCAAGCCTTGATTTTCCACCTAGACTATTAAAAATATTGTTCACAATATTTTTAAAAATAGCCCTCACAGCATTTCGCACCATTCCTGGTTTTTCTTGGACCGACCCTGTGGGATGACGAAATACTTACATTGTATGGTAGTTTGATGGACTGGTATAAAAGTGGACTATGCCGGTTGAACGGTATTAATCTGACTGCATTAGGCCACAAGCAAAGTTTAGTGATTGGGAGAAGAGAAAGCCTTATTCATGGTTCGGACTTGGTCCCCTAGTTCCTAAATTATGAATATAGAAGGGCTCATGGTTCAACTCTTATAATTGAAACAATTCCAGAAGGGCTCATTCTTGTTTCAACTCCATCGTCCATCTGTCTATAAAGTGCAAGAGCTGGTTTGCTGACATGAATTTACGGAATTTTATTGCTGTCTCAAAGTTCTATACAACGTTTGTGGGTTGTCTTGGAACGTCAGCTGCAAACTAGACCACGCATCCCAACTTCGATGACAGAATTGCCCACTGCTTTCTGGAATAAAGGCGTAGAGCCCGATTGCCATATAGTCTTTCAAAAATTGTGGATAGTCTTCCCGAGAAAATAGTATTCCTATCGAGGCAAAAGATAGATCCACACCATATAAATTTCTTTGCAGACAAAAGCTTTAGGATATTTTGATCATATAGGTTATCTAGATTATTTCAAAATTAAAGCAGGAAGTAATTAACACGTATTTCTTTGAATTTATCATAATGTTTCATTTTGAACTTATTTAATGTGGCTATTTAAAAAGTCATATTTATTATTTTGTTGTTGGATACGAAGTTCATCTTTAAAAAAATGTTTTTGTCAATAATAAAGTAATTATTTCATTATAGTATCAAATATATTTTTATTACTTATATTTATTTTCCACACTCAATTTATTCATAAAAATTGAGAAAAACCCCAACGAAAAACAAAAACAGAAAAAATAATAAAAGAATATTAAAAAACACCCACCCCTTCCCTATTTACATTGGAACTAGCCACATAAAAAGTGGCGAAAATTATCAAATCAATTTACATATAAAAATATCAAATTAATTTACATTTAAAAATATTTCCATAATGGGCAACATTTCAAAAATATTTCACAAAGTCTTGACGTGTTGGAAAAAGTTCAGTCTCACTCCTCCAAGAAAGCAAAGCACACCAAAACGTTGAAAATCGAAGTAGAACATAATTTCTCCAGGAGCAGTTCTGAAAAGAACTCTTGTAGAGGTCCTGAGAAAAATGTCGCGAAGAAAAGCCCATTATGAACAGTTCCAAATAAAAAATTAACGTTTTTGTTTTTCGTTGGGGTTTTTCTCAATTTTTATGAATAAATTGAGTGTGGAAAATAAATATAAGTCTAGAAATTTTTCCCCAACATAAATTGTATATGTATATTTTTATTACATTTTCACTTATGTTAAAGATATTTTGCATAGACATAAATACACTATATGATCAAATATATAGAGACACCAACATTTCTGCGTAACAAGCTTTAGATAACAAGAATTAGTAAGCGGTGGCATCTCCTTTTGTTCTAATGACAGTCTCCATCCTCCGAGAAAGACTTTCCACCATTTTTTGGTAGTAAGAACCTGGAATTTCCCTCCATTCCTGACTCAGAGCACTGTGTTTGCTCTTTGTGGACGTTCCAATTCATCCCACGGGTATCAATGGGATTGAGATTGGGGCTTTGAGCAGGGCAACCCATTTCTTCAATCCCCGTTGTCTTGAAACATCATGTACAGACTTGATTTGTGGCAAGGAGTATTGTCATGTTGATACAGAAAAAACCCATTCCTGAACAGTTTCCACAGAATTGGCCGTGCACAGTTGTTCAAGATGTCTCGATAAGCAAAAGCATTCGTCGTTCCTTTAACAGAAACAAACTGACCCAGTCCGAACCATAAAAACGAGCCCCATACCATGATGTCACCTCCTTCAAACTTCAGTGATAGGGAACTTTTTCCAAACCCTTAGGTAGGAATCTTTCTCCAGGCATCTGCCAAACGCAACTTCGTCCATCTGATTTCCAGAGTGTTTACCGTGATTCATCAGTCCTTTTACATGTTTCAAAATTTTTGCAAACGTCCCCTGGAATTATTATCAGTGATGAAAGGCTTGTAAGCAGCGGCACGACCGTGGCAATCCAGGGAATGGAGTTCCCGACGAATGGTGATTGTGCTAGCAATACAGGAAGCATATTTCGGAACTCTGTGACAATCATTTCAACAGAAGTCATTCGATTGCTCCTTGGATCTTCCACTTTGCAATCACATTGCCTATAGTTATACGGAGTATTTGTAGAATGGTGGAAATCTCAAAGACTGACTTCTTGTACGAATGGTATGCTATGATGGTGCCACGTTGCAAGTCGCTGAGATCATTTGAACGGCCCATATCTTAATACTACGAAGAAGATATGTGTCTATAGGTGTGCATTGCTGATTAAATAATTTGTATGTCATTGTCATGCGACATTTGGTACATTCCATGATTTACGAGGGGTGTCCTTAAACTTTTGATCACACAGTGTATAATAATCAAGCACAAATTAAACGTTTTAATGAAATTTCCCATATATCTTATACTGTTTTGCTTTTAATAGAAAGAAAGCCTTAATAGAAACTTACTCTGCTTATGCTGATCGATTAGTGCTTCAAGAAAGCGACTATGGTGGAGAAGAATTTTTGGAAGAAGGAGAGGAGGAAAAAGAAGATTTCATTCTTGATGACGCTCTCAAAAGTGAAACAGATTCCGATAATGACATCGAATAAAGACAAAAAATTTTATTCCCTTTATTAAAATTTGTTCTCTTTATTAAAATTTTGTTCTGATTCATTGTTTTCAGAAACTTTTGTAGCTATAACAGTCCTCAAACGTAACTGGCGACCATAATTTTTGGCCATAAAAAACATACAAGTTCCATACGTCTGGAAAATTTTTGAAATGTTTATCTTTTAGAAATAATATCCTAAAATAAAAAAAAAATTAGTTAAAGCATCGTTATCCAACGATAAAAGGGTTTTAGCATCAAAATATTACGAGCAGTAGCGGCTCGTGACTATAACAAGAATATAACTCGTAAAACGATTTTCAAATATGCTGAAAAGTAGAATATAAAAATTTGTTGTTTAATATTACTGTAATATTTTTATATACAGCAATGGCGAAAACTGCGTATTCGATTGCAGCGCTCACACAAATCTTTCCAAACGCGCGCGAAATGAGAATGAAATCCTCGCACGTCTAAATGTTTTAAACTACTGGGCCTATGTTTTCCCCTGCTAGATCAAAGTTATCATAAACGTCAGGAGAGAAAAACCATTGTTTCAAAACATTGCTGGGAAAAATCTTTTAAGCATTCCAAGGAGCTTTAGCTCTGACGCAGATGTAATTTTAATATCTCACTTTTACTTGCACTTGGTTTAAATAAACAGTGGAAATACCTTTGATTCTATATGCATTCACGTCATTTTAAAATATAGGCCTAACTTCAATTAGCCATTTTAACAATAGGCCTAACATTATTTAGTCATTTTAACTGTAGGCCTAACATAAATTAGCCATTTTTC
>JAHWFO010001990.1:163764-176464 GCA_023313115.1 Rhysida immarginata
CCCCGCGACCCTAACGGATAAGCGGGTTTGAAAAGTAAGTAAGTAAGACCATCAAAGTCTGAGCTCGGCCGTATCAACTTTTCAGAATTTTTCGTGGACCCCCCCTTCAAGTCGAATTCACGTGCTAGAACAGTGAGTGTAAAGAAAACCAAGCTAATGGCATGTCATACAACAATCGATTTATCAAGAAGGAATATATTGTTACTTTCTGTTCATCTTTTAAGCATTACTGACATTGGCGCGCGCACGTGAATTCGCTTTGTCGACGCACGATTACTCAAGTGCTCAAATCTATATTCAGTTGCGAAAGAATGGAACTACTAATTGGCTTTATAATGGCTTAACTGTATACCCCTTCATAATTTCTACATCTTTTTGAGGTAGAAGGTTGAAATTCGGAATGTAGCTTCCTGTGGGCATGTCCATCTGCACTATTTAGTTTGGTTTTGATTGGTACACTGGGGTCAGAATTACGGGGGTAGGATTCAGAGAGGACAACATATCTATGTGCTATTTAGGTACGTAAAGGCGTGAAATTCAGTATCCAGATTTCTCTAGGCAAGATCTACATTACTATGGAGTTTAGGCCCAGGTGTTCCATTGGGGTCGGATTTGCGGGGTAGGTAGTCACGTGGTCTTTAGAACTATGCCAACATATGGCTTGGGATATATCATACGTTCGGAAATGATGAGAAAGGAAATACGAGCTTATTTACATTTTCTACATATTACGTTCGAGAAAATTAATTTTTGATTAAAATACTTGGGGAGAGGTAAAAAAGTGTAAATAAAGGAGTAAAAATAGATGACTTCAGGATCTACTACTTGCCTTACCCTACTCGGGGGGAGGGGGAGGGGGGATTATTTTTTTTTAATAAATGTATAAATGTATTTCTCCTTCACTGCTAAAGCTCCTCCTTGGAATGTTTACAAGATTTTATTTTAACAATTAAACATGCAATAACTTATTAATATTTTTTTAAACTATTTTATCTCTCGATAATAAAGGTCTACAGATCTTGTGCTTCAAATCCAAGTAGCTTGGCTATACCCAAAGCTCTCCTGGCACGCACATGCGCAATAACGACGTTGTGCTAAGACACTCCCGCTAGATACTCTACCTACTATCTATTGAACGCGATAAAGAAAACTCTTCCATTTCACCTTACAGTGAGAGAACTCTACGAGCTTCGCCTCCTGTTCTACCTCTATACTGCTTTAAGCATTGTTGACATGGGCACGCACAAGTGATAATCGCTTTGTCTAGGCTCAATAGATTACGTGCGTAGCCGACGAAAAAGACAAGCCGGGGCACTTAAAAGTCACATGATCAAAGTAAATGGAGCAACAATCCAACCTTCATTGTTTCTATTTTGCATTTCGACAATCAGTGTTTTCTCGTTTGTTGGAAACAATGAAGATTGGGTTGTTGCTCGATCTATCTTGGTCATGTGACTTTTCAGTGCCCCTGCCTGTCTTTCTAGTTGGCTTTGGATAACGTGCATATGACGCAACAGCTAGGTATGGGGCTACAACTCGGTATAAACAAGAGCGTGGTTCCAAATAGTTTCAAATACAGTAACAGTAATTTCTAGAGTGCAGGATAAAATGCAACCGGACGAAAGCAAACAAACTCTTAGGATCTAGTATTATAAAACAAAATCAATAAATATGAATGAGGCAGGCCTACATTTTAACAATTTTATTTCATTTACGATTTTCTTTAACATGAGGTAATATTAATCAACAATTAAATTATACAGAAAATAGGTATTGCTCCTTTCATCAGATACGGATGCAATATCCGATAGTTCGAATAAATCAAGGCAGACCACAGCATGTGAATCTAAATCAAATCCGAGTTCTTGCGTTGAATGCTCAAAACATTTCCTCATACAGGCTTTGTGACTTGGATGTCATGAAAATGTAAACACAACTAATCTCCCACAGCAGCTCGTATTGGATGCAACTGCTGAAAGAACAGAGGTGCAACACTGCGAATTGATTCGCCCGCGTTTATGGCAAGCTGTGATCGCGTTTACGGCAAGCTGTGATCGCGGTCACAGGGCAAGCGGCTTCGCGAAGTTACGATTGTGGCTTAAGCCACAGTTTTTTCCGAGCTATGATTGTTCAAGCATTTGTCTTGTGTAAATGAGCCAGGCATTTGTCTGTCGCAAATAATATAGAACCCTCTCTTGAGCATGAGCACCGCTTGTTTTTGTTGAGAACAAGCGTATGATTTTTTATGATTAATGTAAACGTGGGCACCTATTTCGCTGATTGGCATCCGTATCCAATGGCACGAGTAACACCTATTCATTGTATATTATTTATTTTTGTATTAATATTATCTCAGGTTTAATAGGCCCTGGGACTTTGTTGCTTTTCGTCCGGTTCCATTTTGTCCTGTGGCATTAGGGACATATAAGTTATGCTCCAAAAAATCTATGATTTTTACAAAGTCTTTACCCATGCTCCATTATTGTTAAAATGTAGACCTGCCTGATACATATTTATTGATTTTATTTTATAACACAAGACCCCCGAGATCTTGTCCGATTCCCGATATAAAGTGATCTGCAGAAAAAACAGCATACTTTGAAGGACTTTTTTTCATTGCCCCACATTTTTCCTATTTACGGCAGATATTCACAAACTCTATCGTTCTTTATTTCTTGGAAATTCATGGAATGATCGTTTTTTATCATTATTTAAGTTGTGGTTGGTACAAAATACTACAACACAACTTTTCAGCAAAATAGAAAGTAGAAAACAACTGCGCGTTGTCTTCACTGAGTAGGCTGATGTCATGATCACGTGACCAGCAAAGTACCCGGATTCTGCACGTTATTTATAACTCAGTCAGTTAATTATGGTACGGCGTCGAGCAATAAAATAGACATAAATTTGGAAAGAATTAAATAATTTCTGTTGTGCATTAGTAATTTTAGCTAGACATTATTAAATTCTCGAATTTAATATTACTTCTACGTCACAGCTAAAGCTCCTTCTTGGAATATTGCAAGATTTTATTCTGTAATTAAAATTGTTGACTTCATAAAATTTGTGTCATCGTTTTGTGTTCAGAAAAAGTAGAGATCTTAAAATGCTGGGTCGCCTGATATACGAGGATAAAATATTTACTCAGTTCTTTGAGTATTGTAAATTCAATTCAATACACAGTTAGAGGGTTTCTTAAGTCGTGCTTCAACGTATTTTTTATGACAATTGGTTAAGTCTTTTTAGAAATATTAATTTATTTCTAAAAAAATAAAGAAATGGCTGCAGCATTCAAACCAGCGAAACAAAGTCAACATATTCGATATGAACGGACTCCTCTCATTGAGACGATTTTTTTTTTAAATGAATTGTTTAAGTCCGATTTTTTACGTCATAAAATTTTTTAATAGCCAGCAGCAGCAAAATGCAGTATGGATGCTGAAAATTCAGGAAATTTCTTAATGTGTGAATTGCACAAGCTGTCTCCTTCCATCTAATTAGCTTTCTCCAGTTATTCGAACACCCAAAACTGCACAGCATACCCTACTTGATCTTGATGCCATTTTGAATTAAAATGTTTGAGTGGGAAGTTAAAATATTCAAAATATAGATTAACTTGCCTTGTCGCCACATCAACTGGAGTAATGGCGAACTTTCATTTCCAACGGGTAAAGCTGCAAAATAAGATAGTAAAGTGATCTTAGATGATTTGTGATTTTGGGGTCTAGAATCCCCGACGGCGATTACAAAAATCAAAGATGATTTTATTTAACTTCGTAATGTTTGATTTAACAAACGGCGCATATGACATAAAAATATGTAAAAACATAGCATGTTAGGATGAGAATAATGTTAAATAAAATTTTTGTAATCTATTATTTTTTAATTATATTAGGTGATTACAAGGCACATGGTTTTTTGCTATGAATTTAAAAGTGTGTTAATATTTTTAAATAATATTCTGATCTTTTATTTTTGTGAGGGGGTAAACTCTTACGAGAAGGCTCTTTAAATACAACCTGAATAAATGGAATATAGCTTTCTGAATGAATATCTCCTTTAAAAATAATTATTTTTTTAAAAAGCTGTTATTCGTGTTATTTGATAAGAACGTCCTCTTTCTGCTATTCGAATTTAAATCTAACTACAGGAAAAATTAGAGCCTCCGTTAGTAAACAATAAAAGGGACAAATGCTGATTACTGATGCATGTTTCATTAGAATGTTTAAAAAAAAAACTAACGGCTTAATCTTAAATGCTGCAACAAATGACCTCGTATTATCAACAGAACCGTGACGGTTTTAGATGAAGGATTATTTGATGACTTAAAAATTGATGTTCATAAGTTTTCATTCACATATAAGGTAAACTTAGTAATGGTAAACCTAATTGGAAATAGAGTAGTTTTTTTTTTCCATTTGTTAAAATGCAGCAAAGAAATGTGCTAATTTAATGTAGATAAACTTTTTAATACAAAAAAAGTTTCAATAAAAAAATTGTATTGAGCCAATTATAAATACTTCTCAACCTTGAAGAATAATTAATATTATTCAAACTTAAAGACTTAGATAAAAACCTTTTCCTGGCTACAAATCTAAGAGAATTGATTTCATCTTCCAAATAAAACATGCAGAACTTGTCTACCTGCTACTATATATGGAAATATGAACAGCCGGAGGTGAATATTTCGCAATACGGTATTTTTGTGCTGAATCAGAACTTTACTTTGGATAAAATTTGGGTGAAACCGGATAACAGCGTTTGGACTTGTGTCCCAGATATACTGTTACCTTGGTTTATTTACTTTGATTACGTGATCGTTATATTATGGATAATCTCTATAGTACTTCTGCTGATTACAGCCGTGGTTTACATTCTTTTTCAAAAGCATATTCGCAAATTGCCTCCTTTATTATTCCACATGTCTCATTTGGCCATGGTTTACTTTTTGTATATTGCCTTTTACTTCCGTATTAATATTTACTTTAAATGCTACTTGTATGATATAATGTATTGTTTCTTCTTTATGAGTCAAGCAGCTTGGCTGAATGTGATTGTATTCGATATTTGGCATCAATTTCATAACCAGCGCTTTGCAAGACACACAAAGCATATCTTTAAACAATTCTACATTAAATCTATTTATGCCTGGGGTATTCCTCTTTTGATGGCTATGATCAATAATTTATTATTCAGATCAGATACACCCAACACTATGGAATTTAATAAAAACAAATGCATTCATCGTTCATCTAGTTTCACAAAAAATATTGGAATAATACTGAACGAAAGTGTAGGTGTTGTATTTACATTTATAAATCCGCTGTTTATATTTCTAATAAATATCGATTTAATTGCGATAAAAAAATCTGTTCTCGCTGCTACTGCATCAAAAACCGTTGAAGTAAAAAATCAAATGTAAGTATTTAGAGATAGATTAAATAATTATTTAATAACCACTGAAATCTAATATATTTAAATTTTGTCTCTGATAGGTTTAAAATAGGAATACGTTTATCATCAATATCTGGCTCCTTTTGGTTGTTAGAAACTATTGTATGGATTCTATTCTATATATACGAAGCGCCAGATTATTGGCATTCTCTTTCCACGCTAGCTGCAGCATTTCAAGGAATATTCACAAGCACTGTCTATTTATGTAGTAAGTCTGGATGGAAATCAAATAAACATTCTTCATAAATTGTTGGAAATGCTTTGAAAATTGAGAAACTATTACGAACAGAAAAATTAAATAAAGTATTATCGAGAAGTGATATTTAATACTTCTCAGGAAAATATCTTGAACGTTGTTCATATAATTTTAAATTGTTCTAAAGCAGTTTATCATTTTAAGGATTGATAATGATAAAAATTATTTAGAATAGCAGAGTTGAATGAAATTTGTAATGTAAAAAAATTAGCTTAAATATATTTTTGAAATAAACCCAAGAATTGTTTAAGTTTAAATTTATGAGGTACATATTTATGTTTATTTACAAATAAACTTATTTTGAGATTATAGTTTATAAGAAATTTAAAAGTACAGTAGAACCTTGATTATCCATTCTCGATTCGTCACGTTCTATAATTCGTCTAGGTATTATTCCGCATTAATGAAAAGTCATGCTTCTGGAATTTTAATTCCTGAATGAAAAAGAATTTCATGTAATTTGATATTTTTCATTCAGAAATGTTTTACAGGATTAAGATTACAATCATATTTTAAGCATATAGGGAAGTTGGGGAAACATGCCTGTTGAGGGAAGAGGCAAATGCGGCAATATCGCTATATGAGGTCTGTTCAAAAAATACGTAGACTGTTTGAATTGCGCGGGCCCTGTTGGTCCCAATCAAAATCGCTTGGTGTCGCCATCTTCTGACAGATCCGCTGATTACAAGGCAGTTTTTTGATTGCAAATATCAGTATTGGTTGATTAGCTACGCGGTTGTTTGTGAAGTGTGTTTTTCTCGTTTGGCGGATTTTTAGAATGAGTGACTTGAACGAGCAAAGAGTTGCTGTGAAATTTTGTGTTAAACTCGGAAAAACTGCCACTGAAAAGGCGGAAAAGGCCAGAAATGTGGACGAGTGGTGACTGGTTGTTTCATCACGACAACGCTCCAGCCCATTCAGCCCTCAGAACTCGAGAGTTTTTGGCCAAACACTCGATCACTGTTCTTCGTCACCCACCCTACTCACCTGACCTCGCTCCTTGTGACTTCTTCTTGTTTCCCAAACTCAAAAGACCTTTGAAAGGAAGGAGATTTGAGACGATTCCCGATATAAAGGCAAATGCGACGAAGGCGCTGAAGGACATCACAAAAGAAGCGTTCCAGGACTGTTTCCAAAAATGGAAACACCGTTGGGATAAGTGTGTGCGTCAGGGAGGAGAGTACTTTGAAGGGGACCCAGATGTGTAACTTCTGAATAAAGTATATTTTGTTTTATGACGTCAGTCTACGTATTTTTTGAACAGACCTCGTATAAGTAACTATATAGGAGTGATCGGAAAGAGACGATGACTTTTTCTGCTGTAAGCACTGGTAATTTTTATGACAATGAAGGTCCAAAATGCGATTTGATCCAATGCGTAAGGTGCAAGACATAACTCTATGAAAATTGCAGAACGGAAAACTTGCATGGTAAAAATTGTTAAGGAGAAACATTCTTTTTTAACGCACTTTATTCTACAGGGTGTCCACAAAGTCTGGGTACATCGGGGAATAAACAGATACTTTTAAAACAAAACAATTTTATTTAATTATTATGTTAATAAATAATATTTTCAGACAAAGCCATAATTCGATCTGGGTAGGAAAAATAACATAAATAAATTTTAAAAATTAAAGTATCTTTTTATTTAATTTAAACAAAAGGAAAGACGGTAAATTATTATTTTGTATATTTAATTGTTTGCCATGATTTTATTCACTGCTAAACCACCACATCCGCCTTTCTCCCTTCGGAAAAATAATAAACAAGAAATTAATCCTCCCGAAGAAGGTATAGGAAAGTAGCGGAAGCGCTGAGGTCACCTATTTTTAGCCTTTTATCTGCACTTTTTAACTCCTCCCCCCCCCCATTTTTTAATCGAAAAAATGATTTTCTCGAATGTAGTATTTAGAAAATGAAAAAGAGCTCTATCTTCTTTCGTTTCTCATCACTTCCAATCGAATGATATATCACATGCTATATGTTGCCATAGTTCTAAAGACCAAGTGATTGCCTCCCCCACAACTCCGACCCTATTGGGACAATTTAGCCCAAACTTTACAGTAATGTTGATCTTGCTTAGAGGAATCTAAATACTGAATTTCACTGCTTTATATGCATAAATACGCGTAGACCTCTTGGTCCCCTGTAATTTCCGCCCCCGAAATTCCGCCCCCAGTGGGCCAATCAAAGCCAAACTAAATAGTGAAGGTGCACATGCCCATAGTAAGCTACATTACGAATTTCAATCTTCTACCTCAAAAAATGCGGAAATTATGAAGGGGCAGACGGACATTGTGAAAACAATAAGTAGCTCCATTCTTCCGCTACTTAATAAATAAAACAGTGAAATATAAAATAAAATAGTGAAATTTCCCATGTACCCAGACTTTGTGGACACCCTGTACTTGCTTTGGCTTTGTCTGTCTGTTTGTTTGGGTGAAATTTTGTAATCGATATTAAAGTTACTTCCTATTGAATAAATTTCCGGAAAAAAGGAACAAAAGTAAACAATATGTATACAAATATGACAAAAACCAGAAAAAGGAATAAAAAAGTATGTGGATAATAGTAAATGAAAGAAATAAAAAAACTTTCACCACAACAAAATTAAAGGAAAAATACGACTTGAACCTGGAAGCGCTTTTCGACAGCAAGGCTATCATCATTCAGCAGGGTCCAAGGAGGACACTAGGGGAACCAGAGTGAGCACATGATAATCGACAATCGAACAGTGAAGTGTACATATGTTCAGGTGGGACGTAAGCAGTGCTTACGCGATTCCCAACCTTCCGGAATAAATTTCACATGAAATACAATTGGCTTCACTTTGGTGGACTAACCCAAAGATATCTTCAACATTATGAAAAAAAACATAAAATAAGATTGACGATTGTCAGAAGAGAGAGAGAGAGGGGGGGGGAGGGGGAGGGTGGTATTACATCTTCCAATAATCCGGGAAGGAAACGTTGCCAATGTTTTCGAAGTTGACATCAAGAATATGACATATACTTTGTATGTCACTTCATTTCCATCCGGTTTTTCAGTATTCCAGCCACCAGGTCATTGCCATGGCTCTTCATCGTCTGCACCATGTTCATCAGGAGATCTTGGACACGCTTTACAATATGGGTCATGTTCAGATCCGAGTGAATGTAATTATTTTTTACGGTCCTTCTTCCAAGCTGCGCAATGGTCCTCAGGGTAACATTCTGGAAGAACTGGAGTTCACTCCATCTGCTTCTACAATATAGTCGCCCACGCAGGCTTACCATAGAAGACGATGGTTCGAATCACTGTCTTGTACAGCAGTAATTTATTGTCGATGATGAGGGCGCCGTTTCTATCCAGGAAATTTACTATTTTAATTCTGCATGTGTTATCCTAATGCATTTTTTTCGCCGCCTCCTATCACCTCCCTTTTGTCCTCTTTTCAATCCTATCCCAACACGTCTCTGAATTTCCTGGCCTCCCATTTGTTCTCTTCTAGTATTTCAGCCAATGCCATCTTACTATTTCCTATGCTAACTATATAGTGTGTCCAAAAAGTCTTCGCAGAGCTTCGAAGCACGAGCAATCGTTCTTTCTCACGTGATGAAACACTTGCAACCTATTGTTCAATTTCCACGTGGGGTTTCGTCATTGTTGAAAACAAAAACTTACAATCCTACACTTCGTCATTTTTTTCCTCACACAAATTTTTGTTCTCATTTGTACGACCCTTATATTTGTGTTTCCCTATTATTGTTGCCTCCAAAAATTAAGCAGTAGTTCCAACACCTCCTAAAAAGAAAGCCTGTGCACTGAAAATTCATGCATTGTTACATCATCTTAAAAAGGCATTGTTAATCGTATTTCTACCAGTAATAAAATCTTGTAAACATTCCAAGGAGGAGCTTTAGCAGTGAAGGAGAAATACATTTATACATTTATTAAAAAAATTAATCCCCCCTTCCTCTCCCCCCGAGTAGGGTAAGGCAAGTAACAGATCCTGAAGTCATCTATTTTTACCCCTTTGTCTGCACTTTCTACATCTCCCCAAGTTTTTTAATCAAAAATTAATTTTCTCGAACGTAATATGTAGAAAATGTAAAAAAGCTCGTAGTTTCTTTCCTTTCTCATCATTTCCGAACGTATGATATATCACAAGCCTTATGTTGGCATATTTCTAAAGACCATGTGACTACTACCCCCGCAAATCCGACCCCAATGGAACACCTGGGCCTAAACTTCATAGTAATCTTGCCTAGAGGAATCTGCATACCGAATTTCACGCCTTTACGTACCTAAATAGCACATAGATATGTTGTCCTATCTGAATCCCACCCCCGTAATTCCAACCCAACGCACCAATCAAAACCAAACTAAATAGTGCAGATGGACATGCCCATAGGAAGCTACATTCCGAATTTCAACCTTCTACCTCAAAAAATGTAGAAATTATGAAGGGGTACACAGTTAAGCCATCATAAAACCAATAAGTAGCGCTATTCTTTCGCAACTGAATATAGATTATGGGCACTTGAGTAATCGTGCGTCGACAAAGCGATTTCACGTGCGCGCGCCGATGTCAGTAATGCTTAAAAGATGAACAGAAAGTAAAAAAGTAATCTTTCTTGTTAAATCGATTGTTATATGACATGCCATTAGCTTGGTATTCTTTACACGCACTGTTTTAGCACGTGAATTCGACTTGAAGGGGTCCACGAAAAATTCTGAAAAGTTGATACGGCCGAGCTAAGACTTTGATGGTTATATTTCTGAAAACAGAATTTAAAAAAGTTAATCCGTTTTCAAGTTATCGTGCAAACGGCGGACGGCCGGATAAACGTACAGACCAAGGGCGCATTCTTATAAGTAGCTTTTATGCTAAAGCTCCTAATAAGCCCTAAGTTATGACTTCTTATAATCATGAATTTTCAGTGCACAGGTTTTCTTTCTAGGAGGTGTTGCTAGTTCTCCGTTTCTTTTTACTCCATCGTGTCGACAATGCTAATGAGGCATTGTTGCAAGGTTTTAAACAAGGATTGCCGTTGGAAACGGGTAATTGGTAGATTTTGAGAAACAGGAATAAAACCGTCAGGAGAAAAGAAGCTGTCGACCTGGTACAGCTTGAAGCCAGAATCCCGAGCTTCAATCTCTTCCAATCACAGAACTGTTACGAAAATACAACAAAAATGATTTTACCGACAAAGCGCATAAAGGGAGCACATGTTATAGCAGCGTACCTGGATACATTGACTTAATCAACATTTTAAAACACTTAGGAGAAAATAAATAAATATGAAAACTAATTTGTAAATTACTGTTTAAGTAAGCTAATGTATAGAGAGAATTTAAACTAATATACTTGAAGAACTGAAAAGTAAATGAAAAAGGAGTTATTCCTCATACATTTAAAAAAATAAAAGTTCTTTAATTTGTTAGAATTCCCACATAATGTTAAACGAAGTGAGCCTCAATTGCTGAAGAAGAATCTATTCTTTTTTCATATTAAATTACTAAAATGTTTCTACGTTATCGTCTACTAAAGAAGCAAGCGATTAACTACTATTAATTAACAATATGCATAACAGTAGTGAGTTTTAGATAATATTAAGCCTAACAGCATTATGCTCTTGATACAAATAAGCTATGGATAACAATAGATCTAACAACTCGTAATGAGTTGGTTCATATATTACACGCCATATCTTAGCATTGAAAGTTCTAACAATACTATATTGTACCTTAGGGCACATGCGACAAAACCAATTCCCACTATCATTATTTTCTAGTTATATTCACTCATGACGCGTTGTTACAAGGTCTTTGATATATTACATGCCATATCTTAGCTTTGAAAGTTCCAATGGTACAATATGGTATCATATGACACCATTAGGGCACGTGCTACTAAACCAATAACCATTATCATTATTTACTCGTTATATTCACTACTGTTGTTACGAGTTGTTTGATATATTACATGCCATATCTTAGCATAGAAAGTTCCAATGGTACCATACGGCACCTTTAAGGCACGTGCTATTAAATTAATAACCACTGTCATTATTTACTCGTTATATTCACTCATTAAATGTTCTTACGAGTTGTTTGATAAATCACATGCCATATCTTAGCATAGAAAGTTCCAATGGTACCATATGGCACCTTTCGGGCACGTGCTATTAAATTAATAACCACTGTCATTATTTACTTGTTATATTCACTCATTACATGTTGTTACAAGTTGTTTGATATAGTACATACCATATATTAGAATTGAAAGTTCCAATGGTACCATATGGATCATATGGCACCATTAAGGCACGTGCTACTAATCCAATAACCATTATCATTACTTACTCGTTATATTCACTACTGTTGTTACGAGTTGTTTGATAGATTACATGCCATATCTTAGCATTGAAAGTTCCAATGGTACAATATGGTATCATATGACACCATTAGGGCACGTGCTAGTAAACCAATAACCATTATCATTATTTACTTGTTATATTCACTCATTACATGTTGTTACGAGTTGTTTGATATATTACATGCCATATCTTAGCATTGAAAGTTCCATTTGTTACCATTAAAACACGTACTACTAAACATTTCACACCAACATTATTTACTCGTTATATTCACTCATTACATGTTGTGACGATTTGTTTGATATATTACATACCATATCTGGTTATAGGAAGTTTTTAAGGGGGTATCATAATGGTACCATTAAAGCACGTGCCATTAGAGCACGTACTTATTCCGGCTATCTCACGTTCGTACTTGTTCGTGCTCTGTCCCATATTAATGGATTGGTGAAAACAGACTTTGAAAAAGTTAATTCGTTTTCAAGTTATTGTAATAAATACTAAGCTCCCTAGGAATAAAAAAATTCTCTTGATTTAGCGACTGAACTGCCCTCTCAATAATCGTCAAACACGTGCATCCTGCACGCGCACCATCTCATTAACGTTCAGAGCACGCGCACCATCTCAT
>JAHWFO010001990.1:176474-190736 GCA_023313115.1 Rhysida immarginata
GCACGCGCACCATCTCATTAACGTTCAGAGCACGCGCACCATCTCATTAACGTTTAGAGCACGCGCAGAGCCGAACCCATGTATGTTCTCAACACGCGTTTTCCCGAATGCGAGGATAATTCGTGTCTTCCAGCAATTCAATACATGCACTCTTTCTATTGCAACGCAATGAATTGTGGGATTGTCTAGAGACAGACGGACGGACAGCTGGACAAACCGATCACATAAATATATAGAAAATGTGCTAAAAATACGCCGATCAATCTACGCGAGGACGAGAAAACGAATTCCACCCCCGTCGCTTATTGAGTCAAAAGATTGTGGAACAAATTGTAAAAAACATTTTTTAAATGACCGAAGGTATTGTTAATTAAAGAAGTGACCGTTTTGCGCCCGAACCGCTACAGTGAGTCCGTTCACAGCGAAGATGAGCTATTCACAGCGAAGATGAGCCATTCACACATCGTTGACACGAGATATTTAGTAATAATTGTCTTCTAAACCAGTGTTTCTCCGCCGTATGCACCGTGGAATCGAACCTTTGCCCCTATTGTGACTCTCAGTCTTAGAACTTTACTTTCGAGGAACGTGTAAACAAATAACTTCCCATGTTGAGCCCAATTCGTCACGCCTAACGTTAGAATTCGAACTACCGTAAATACTGTATTTAGCGCCGGACCTGAAATACCGGCCCGCCTGCATTAAGCGCCTGGGGGTCCACTGAATTTTTGCAAATAAGCGCCGGACCTTCAATAACCGCCCGGGCGCTTATTTTAGTTCATTTCGTGTATTTTTCTTCTCTCGCTGCTTTCTCACGGGAATGTTTGCTCTCCCAAATGCCACTGCTAAACCGGAAATTAGATACTAGCATGATTGTCTTCTAATTTCTTGCTTTTAATTTTGGATTCAGTCAAGCAACATAGCTGATGAAAAATGAAAACTTCACAGTGATAACATCAATTTTAATCTCGCAACAGTAAAGTAGGCTGAAAACCATTCTACAGAGGCTATAGCCAAACAGTTTAGCATTGATCCTAACGGGAATGGAAAACACAGCAGGACACTTTAGAAAAGAGAAGGGCGAGAATTTTGCATAATAGTATCCATCACAGATGTGCAGAATTTTATAAGCGCCGGACCTACAATACCGGCCCGCCTGGATTAAGCGCCTGGGGATCCTCTGAATTTTTGCAAATAAGCGCCCGGGCGCTTAATACAGTATTTACTGTATGTTATTAAAGCTCTCAGTTGTGCAGTGAAAAAGATAATTTGCCCCCTCCAGATGAAGCGAAGTTCTTGCTGAAAAGTCTTCCCGTTTCGCCTGCGTCAGTGAAAAGCCCGTTTCGACTGATACTTCGAGCGCCACAGCAAGTTGGAAGTCTGCCAACGCCACCCAGGATTCGGATAGTTTCGTTTCACCGCCTAGCGCCGCCGTGGACCACCGACTTTGGATGGACGTTGTACGCCACAATCCCTTGCGTATAGATCAGCGCCAGGAACCCCCCCCCCCACTAGAAGCAAGTTAGATGTGCCTAGCTGAAAAATAAAATAATATAATTTCTTATTCACTTTTGGGGGCCCTTAAAAGTCTTCACCCAGCGTCCTGGTCAGAGAGACCTGTAAAAAATATTTAAACATAATCTAAAAGGAAAAACCTAGTGAAAGTCACCTTGAGAGATTAAACCAGACGATCTTCTTACCTAAAAAAAAACAAAAGAATAGCTAACAATTAACTAATATTAAGAGGGGGAAAAGGGATGAATTAAAACCCCGTATAAAACTCACCGAAACGTGAAATCTAATAATTAACGAACTTAAACTGTTTAAACATCATAAGCGAAGAAGAAGAAAAATAAAATAAAAACGAAACTTAAATTCTTAACATTTTTACTTTGAACACGTGATTAATCACCCTAATCTAGAACCGACCCTCAGTTTTGAGACCTGTAGAAACTGTTTAGATGATGTCGGATCGTTCCTGTAGTGAAATCGAGCACGGGTTGATTTCTGGACGATCAGCGCGCGGGAGGTCCCCACTAACCATTCCCCGCCCCGCTCCTTGAATGATTGGTAAGGCGTGTGAGTTCCCTTTCTCCCGCTCGCGCATTGTCGCCTTGGATCTCAACGCTCCGCCCCTAATCTTCGACCAGTGAAGTCGACCATCTGAAATTAAGTCAAGGATAAAAACAGTAAATAGTTTTCCGCCATCAGACTATGCATTACAAAAGAAAGCGTTAATTTTATGAGCCACCTGAACTTTTAATTACACCCACATTTATTGTTGTCAAGCTGTACTCTTGATCTGCAAAGGAAAAAGAATCAGACAGAAATCGTTGCCAAATTGTTGTTTTGGGGTTTATCTTTAAGAATAAAATATTAGAAAGGAATCACTGAATATGGACTAATAAATAATATAAAAAAGACTGACATGTTTTGAACCTCTTCTGAGGAAATTGTTTTACGCTACGTTTGTTAATGTTTTACTTTTTGGCCTACGAAGCCGCTTTTTGTCTCCCTGCCGAGAAATCTTGTTATAAATCCTTCGATTAAGAAAACCTTTTTTTTTTAGTTTTGTATCGGCCCTTAGCAGGAGCAATTAAAGGAAGAGCTTGTATATCATTAGTTAAATTGAAATAAATAATAGTGCTCTTTCCCCTCCTGCCCCTTGGAGGGATCAACCAATCACGCTTTCGAATTCATTTGCGTTCTGTCGTATTTATTAAATTGAGTAATGACCGGGAGCCGACGACATTAGCTGTCCCCTTTCTGTATCGAGACACCAGTCGCTCGCGAAGTCCGCATACAATACATAGCTGGAAAAAATTTATATTTCATATGGCGTTTCTTTTGGAAAAGTTATGCTTATCAAACTAATACTGTAACTAATATTGTCAATATGAACAAGTACATTCAGGACATGATTCCACGCTCTGTGATTTAATACAACTCGATTGAAACAGATACATGTTGAAAAGGGATGTTGATGGAGCTGTAAACAGATTTCCTTAACTCTCTCAATCCATCTATGAAACATTTTTTAATATAGACAGAAATAATTCAATACTCATAGCCTTTTTTAGATATTTCTAAAATTAACGTTGCAATTTCAAATTTTCCTGGCCAAACCTAACTGCACACAAAATTCCTGTACAAGCATTTTAATGAACCCTTTCGTATTTCCGAAGTGAATATTTACTGTATTAACTTTCAGGATTTTTCTTGTGTTCATACTTTTATTCAAATTTGGATATTTAAAAATTTCATCTAAAAAACAGCCCGAGCAACACCAGGCATATCAGCTAGTATGTATATAAATTAGCGAGCTAGGATAACATTATATTTGATTGAATTAAAATTGGAGATAAAATTTTTCTGCATATCGTTCTAATAACATTAAATATTAATTACAGGAGCAGCGTTTTATTACATTCTTTTGCATATCATTCTTCTCATCTACAGTGCGTCTAGAAAAAATAGATCGCCCCTAAACAATAGTCTATCCAATAAACAGAACGAAATCATTTGGGTTTCACAAAATAAAATTAATGTTTACAATGTATAGGAATATTTTTCACATTTATTTCTTTATACTTATATGAAATTTACATGAGGAAAAAAAAAACAACAAATGGAAGGAAATTTTTGTGTCCATTAATTATAGACTCAGGTCAAGAAATGATGCGTTTTAATAATTGATGTGGCCACCTTTATTAACAAGAACTTGATAAATGCGATTAGGCATTGAAGAAAGTAGTTCCTCAAATATTGGTCCCCAATTTCTTCCTAATCCCGGATAATTGCATCTTTCAGTTCTTGAATTGTGGCATATAATTTTCCGTGCTCATAAACCTTTCTGGCCAGAACTCCCCACACATTTTCGATGGGATTTAGTTCAGGGGAGAGTGCTGGCTACGGTAAGACATCAACTCCATTATCGGAAAACCACGTTTTAGTTGTTTTGGCAGAGTGTATAGGAGCATTTTCTTGTTGAAACTGCCATGGAGACCCTGTTATGCCTTCTGCATACGGAAGAAGTGTCTCTGACAGCATTTTTTGGTAAACAATAGAATTCAATCTGCCATTAACGAACGCCACTGGTGTCTTTCCACTCCAACTGAATGCAGCCCAGATCATTACACTGCCTCCACCACACAGCCTTTTTAAGAACATTTCCTCTTCCTTCCGAAGATCAGACCAATAGTACTGCCACCCATCTGGGCCGTCCAAGTTGAATTTTTTCTCGTCACTGAATATTATTCGTCTCCATTCAGATACCCAGCTCATCCGTTCCTTTGCCCAATCCAGTCTCTTCTTCTTGTGAGCATCAGTTAATCTTGGTGCACCCTTTCGCTTCTTGTGCTTCGAGTGCTTCATAGATTTCACAACATTTCCGATAGTCGATTTCGATACCTGAATTGTTGGATTCTTTGCCAGTTTCCGGTAGGATGTTTTATTCTCTGAGATTTCTTTGATAATCTGCCGTTTTTTGACGTGGTGTCAGTTTTTTTGGACGTCCTGAGCTCTTTTTGGTCCCATATTTTTTCCCTGAGCAATGTAGTGTTGCACAGCTCTTTGAGAACGCTTTATTTGACTTGCAATCTCTCTCGTAGATAATCCCTGCTTATGCAAAGCATCAATTCGTCCCTTTTCAAAGTCTGTTAATGATGCACACCTTCCCATTGTAATTGTCACTATTTAACCATGCAATTTGTAGATTTTTAGTCACAAATAACTCTAACAGTAATGATTTACTACTTGTCTCGTTCAAATTGGCAAGTTTCCCATGCAGAATTCACAATGGCGCACTATGAGTTTATAATTAATGGACACGTGATGACAAAGCTTTTGGAAAATATATTTGGAATAAACGGTTTTACGTACAGTATTCTTAGACAATTGTTAAAAATAATTATTAACATATTTAGAACGCGTTTCTGAATCATAATTAACTTATTTCTGCTTCTGTTTACAAATTATGCAAATTTCAGGGTTGAGTCTATTTTTTCTGGACGCACTGTATACGTATATAAATGAGAAGGTCTTTTTGTGGAAAAACAGTTTTGATTACGTGCTATCTGAAAACAGGTTGCTGTTATTTACGACTATTAGAATAGTTGATGATGGTTAATGATATATGTTTCACGGTGACTATTAATAGATATTTACGCTTATTAAAGGGACTATTCATCTGGAATGTTTTAATAGATAATATCATATATCATCAATAAAACGTTATATTAATTGCTGTTGTCTTTTAGAAAGCTAAAGTTACTAAGTTGAAATATAAGAAAAACCTATCAATAGTAAAACAAAGTTTCGAAATAATTTAAATATAATTAAAGAAGACAATTAACCTTGACGAATGATCAATATTAATATCATTGTGTCTTTAGAACAACAGTTTTGTGTTAAATTCTGATACGTATACATTTCATTAGTCTGTTCGAAAGAAAGAGCATAAAAGATATATTAACTATTTTTTTACAAATACATTTATTGGTGCCTTCCCAAAATAAAACATGGAGAACTTGACTTTTTGCTATACATGGAAATACGAACAGTCAGAGGTGAATATTTCACGTTATGGTATTTATGTGGTAAATCAAAACTTTACTTTGGATAAATATTCTGTGAAACATGACAACAGTGTTTGGACCTGTATTCCAGACACATTATTGCCTTGGTTTATTTACTTTGATTACGTGATCGTTGCATTATGGTTACTCTCTCTGGCACTTCTCCTGATAACAGTCGTGGTTTACATTTTACTTCAAACATACAATGACAAACTGCCTCCTTTATTACTGCACATGTCTCATTTAGCTATGGTTTACTTTTTGTATATTGCATTTTATTTCCGGTATAATATGAACTACTTTGAATGTTACTTATTTGATGGAGTATATTGTTTCGTTTTTCTGAGTCAAGCAGCTTGGCTGAACATGATTGTTTTTGATATGTGGCATCACTTTCATTACCAACGATTTGGACGTCCCGTAAAATATATCTTTAAAAATTTCTACGTCAAATGTGTTTATGCCTGGGGTATTCCTCTTTTAATAGCCATTATCAATAATGCATTATGCAGATCAGACATACCCAAAAATATGGAATACGATAAAGACAAATGCATTCTCCGTTCTGGTTTTACAAAAACTGTTGGAATGCTATTTCACGAAAGTGCAAGCGTTGTATTTACGTTTGTAAATCCGTTGTTTGTATTTTTAATTAATATCGATTTAATTGCTATAAAAAAATCTGTTGTCGCTGCCACTACATCCAAAACAAATGACGTAAAAGATCAAATGTAAGTAGAAGTATGTGCATTAAATTATTGTTCATATGTGAGTGTTTAATGAAGTATAACATGTTTAATTTTATTCTGTTATAGGCTTAAAGTAGGAATACGTTTATCATTGATATCTGGATTTTTTTGGTTGTTAGAAACTGTTGAATGGATTCTTTTCTATATCTTTCAAGCGCTAGATTATTGGCATTCTCTTTCCACGTTAGCCGCAGCATTTCAAGGAATATTCACAAGCATTGTATATTTATGCAGCAAATCTGGATGGAAGTCAAATAGAAATTTCTCGTAATTAAGAAAAATAAAATCGAATGCCATGGAATAATGATCTTTGACACGTCATTAGAAACCACATCGAATGAATGTAATTGGAAGTCTTTGTATTGTGATTACATATAAAAAATATACACGCCTTGCAATAAATTTTATTAGTAAAAATATTTACTCCACGTATTACAAGGCATCTATATCCTTTGTTTTTTTTGTACTATTGTAAACCAGATTTACTTTTTAGAAAAAAACATGTACTTGGAATAACGGAATTGAATGTAAATTCTAATGTACTGATATACACTGACAAGGGAATCCCACATAGCCTATCCGCTTTAACAATGGAGTCTATACAAAGAAAGAAACAAAATTTTTTCGTTTTCGCCGTTTATTTTGAAAGAAACAAAATATTGCACTCTCTTATTTTGCAAGCATCCACAATAGCTTCAGATGAGTAACATATTTTAATATGGTAGAAATCTGTGACATACATATTCGAGGGATTCCCTTGTGAGTGGCTAGATTATTATGACCACCCCATCAGTACTTCGTTGGGCCACCAATACCTCATTATTTGGCATCACCAGATGTTGAAAGGTAATCTGAGGAATCTGACACCGTGCCTGATGATTAGTACTGTCCAGTTCTGTGAGATTTGATGGTTGTGGAATCGCCTGCCTGATTACTTTTAAATTCGTCTCACAAAAGCTCAATTGGATTGAGATCTGCTGATTTTGGGGGCCATTTAGACAAAATTAAGTCTCCCTCCTGTTCTTGACACTACTCCTGCGCAATACGAGAACCGTGGTATGGCGCATTGTCGTGTTGGAAGAAGCCATCTCCTTTAGGATACGCCGTCAATATGATAGGATGAACTTGATCAGCAACGATACTTAGGTTGTCCCAGGCGAATTAAAGGGCCCAAATCATGCCTGGAAGACATGTCTAAACCATAACACTGCCCCTACCAGCTTAAAAGGTTGTACCATGTATATGAGGTCTAAGCTTTCATGGTGTTTACGCCAAATTCTCACTCTGCCATCTGAAGATGCAACTGAAAACGTGATTCATCGGACCACATGACTTTTTTCAATGCTAGACTGTCCAATCCTTGTGTTTCTGAGCGATTTGGAGACGTTTTATCTTGTTAACTGCAGACAGCGAAAGTGTTCGAACAGGCTTCCATATCCCCTACGATGCAGTATAGGGTAAATAGTACCTTCAGAGATCATTGGAAAGTGTCCCTGTTTAATTGCTGTAATTTGATGAACTGTTGCACGTCTGTTTTCTTGTACCAGTCTTGCCACTCTCCGATTTGCCCGAACATTGACTAGTAGCTGATAGCCATAATTTGCACGTTCAGACCCAGGTTTTCGGCTGACAATCCAATCTTTAAACACTTTAACAACAGCTGCTTTTGAACATTTAACGAATTCAACTGTTTTGCTCCATGCTCCAAGCGCCAACAATCATCCCACCTTCGCGTCGTTTACCCATATCTTCAGAAACAAATCATTTCTATCGTCGTGGTAAATAACCTGTTTCTCTATTTCTAATTGTCTGGCCCTCCAGCAACTTCAGCGCGAAATCATAGCTAATTTGCCTACAAACGTCTGGTGGTCATAATAATACGGCCATTCAGTATATATAAATTCAAAGCTTTGAAATATTTATAAAATAATTTCTTGGGTACAAAGGTTCTTCTAATGTTAAATTTATGAACTATTATTACAAGTACTTTTATTCTGAAAGACATTTGTTTCTATTTTTGTTTTTATT
Organism: Rhysida immarginata; assembly: GCA_023313115.1. NCBI lineage: Eukaryota > Metazoa > Arthropoda > Chilopoda > Scolopendromorpha > Scolopendridae > Rhysida > Rhysida immarginata. Next base: position 184,828 of record JAHWFO010001990.1, read on the forward strand.
CTGAAATCTATTAAAAATTTATAAAGTACCGGGTAAATTTCCCCTATTCCTTAATATGTAAAAGGTATTTAAATGATGTTTCATTTTAAACGGATCTCATAAGAATTTTTAGACAAATATCAGAAAACCGAATGAGAAATGCACCTAAGCAACAAGTGAAATTTCCTCTTTCTAAGGTGTAACTCAAATTCTTCGTATAATTAAAAATTCTAATTTATAAATGGTGTCTGAAATTTTGAAAGCATACATGTAAGCTATCGCGAACTGCTCGCCACTCTCATCAGATATAGTTCGTATCTCTTAATTCTTTTCTCAAATATTATAAATTTTCTGTTTAATTAGTCCAAAACTGGATATTTGTTTATGAGCAGGATAAAAATGTGCACTTCGTCGAAGTAATTATCAACAGATGCCAAGTTACAATTTCGTTATCTTTATATATATAAAGAAGGATGTTTGTGGGTCTGTGCGTCTGTGGCTCTGTGGGTCTGTCTGTGGCTCTGTTTTTTATACAAATCTACAGTTTTATTCCGATCTTGATGAAATTTCGCATACATGACCTTCAAAGCATGAGGAAGGTCACTGTCTACCTCAGATTTCGGAAAAATAATAAATATCGATAAAAAATCGATATTCATGGTTATGGCAAGGGATATTAATGAGAAATATCTCATGACCAACAATGCAAGGCAAAGTTTGTACAACAATAGGTATCAACAATGGTATCAACATGCAATTCACAAACGCTCTGCATGGACCAACAATCAATATCTCATGACTAACAATGAAAGGAAAAGTTTGTGCAAGTGTAATTATCCCGGGCAACGCCGGGTACCTCTTCTAGTCTTCTATATATATAAAGAAGGATGTTTGTGGGTGGGTCTGTTTGTCTGTACGTTTTTTATACAAATCTACAGTTCTATTCCGATCTTGATGAAATTTCGCATACATGACCTTCAAAGCATGAGGAAGGTCACTGTCTACCTCAGATTTCGGAAAACTAATAATTATCGATAAAAAATCGATATTCATGGTTATGGCAGGGCATATTAATGAGAAATATCTCATGACCAACAATGCAAGGCAAAGTTTGTGCAACAATAGGTATCAACACGCAATGCACCAACACTCAATATCTCATGACTAACAATGAAAGGGAAAGTTTGTGCAAGTGTAATTATCCCGGGCAACGCCGGGTACCTCTTCTAGTCTTCTATATATATAAAGAAGGATTTTTGTTGGTGGTTTGTTTGTCTGTACGTTTTTTATACAAATCTACAGTTTTATTCCGATCTTGATGAAATTTTGCATACTTGACCTTCAAAGCATCAGGAAGGTCACTGTCTACCTCAGATTTCGGAAAAATAATAAATATCGATAAAAAATCGATATTCATGGTTATGGAAAGGCATATTAATGAGAAATATCTCATGACCAACAATGCAAGGCAAAGTTTGTACAACAATAGGCCCATCGTGTTCGCATCAACAATGGTATCAACGCGCAATTCACCAATAATAATGAGCACAGAATGATGATGCAATGTTAAAGCAATCTTTCCAAGAATTATAACAATGAACATAAAATGATGATGCAATATGGATAAGTTTCAATTTATAACATTGCATAGAATTCCTGATATTCAGGCTTTTCTTAGAAAAGAGAGTTCTTACGCATCATTGTGAGCCTTTAAAAACTTTTTTCGAATTTTCATTAAGAATTTTTACTGTATTAATTCTAACCATTTTCATGTGTTTATTTTTAAGATATTGCAAAATTTAATTTAAGTTTTTGAGATTGTTCTGTTTACCTGCAAGTGTAATTATCCCGGGCAACGCCGGGTACCTTTGCTAGTATTTTTATAAAACTAATAAATAATAACAAAAATAACATCAAATAAAAATAAAAGAATACGGCTGCTTAAATGAATATGCTTAAATGAATATTCCTTTGGGGTAGGCCGTAGCCTGGTGGGCTTTCATTAAACACAAACTTCTTTAAAGTTAAGCAACATGAGGAACGGCTAGTCACTGGATGGGCTACCATCAGTGACACTGATTTTCACCCCCGGCTGCTACGGCCATCATGCAATAGTCGTTAATCCAAGTTCATCCAGAGACCCAATTCGTCGGCCTCTGGCCATATAGACCCTGGATGGACGTATTGGATTATATTAAATAAATAATAATAAAAAATGTGGTGGGCTGTATCAAGACATAGCCGCAAGTGTTTTAAACGTGAATATGTTGTGTGAATTAAAAAGAATTAAAAATGTAATCTTTATATATAAAAATTCAGACTCAGGGTGCGTCTGTAAATGTTCTAAAAACTTTTGAACCATTTATCCGATTGAGCTCATATTTGCAACATATATGCCTTAGGTCCAGAGTAAGTTTTACATGTCCCTAAAGTAGGGGGGAAGGGGTAAAAATCATATATCTTGGTTTATGTTTGTTTGTTTACTCAAGAGATGGCGGCAGAGTTTGTTTATCTTTTCCTTGAAACCGAAACTGAACTAACTGTGCAGAAGCAGGACAGCAAAAAAACTTCCGTTTTCCTCCGGATGTGTAGTAGTGTTTGCAATTTCAAGGGAGGAAACGCAAGTTTTTTGCTATCCTGCTTCTGCGCAGTTACTCCAGTTTCGGTTTCATTGGAAAGGTCTATATTAAAATTCAGGGTGCGTCTGTAAATGTTCTTAAAAATTTTGAACCACTTTTCCTTTTGAGCTCATACTTGCACGGGATGTTCGTTAGGTTCAGAGTTTACATGTGCCGAGTGTCAGGTTGGCCCGAAGGGGAAAGGGTAAAAATAATATTTTGCTTGATCTGTCTGTCATCAGCCTACGATATGCGCGGACCAACAATTTATGTCATGTCCTATAATGCAGAGCACGGTCTATAGATATACATGGTCATCGAGCTCCATTGTTAAAATGAAGCTAAAGTTTCTAGCTCCCAATAAGGCGGGAACTCTATTGAAAAGTGGCGCTGCATGTACAATCGGCCCAAAAACGCCTGCAGCGCCGCCCTATTGACAGACAGAAACTTTACTTTCATTTTCAGTTTCAATGAAAAACCTCTATCGCAGGTCACGGTCGGTCCTGGTGCGATGCGGCACCTGGTGCGATCCGTTTTCCTTAGCTTCTCGAAACAATGGAAAATGGCCGAAGCTCGATGACCATGAATATCTATAGACCGTGATGCAGAGTAAAGTTTCTGCAACAATAGGCCATAAAAAATTACTTTGGCTATGGTCATGGATGAAGAAATAGAGGATGGGAAACTCCATTGTTTAAAGCGTGATTTTTTTTTCACTGGTGCTCTCTGGCCATTTGCGTGGGCATTACTCTCTATCTAGCAGACGACTTTACTTTTCCTTATTGGCCTCGACGGCTCAGCGGTTGCGTGATCTCCTCTGATAAAAGGAGATAAAAGGCCTGATATCGGAAACGTCATACATTGTTACATCATCATTAGTCGACCAAATTTAAGGCTTATTATTGGTAGAAATAGGATTAACAATGGTCGACTAATGATGATGTAACAATGTATGACGTTTCCGTTATCAGGCCTTCTGTCTAGGTGGTGTTGCTCTGATGCCCGTAGATGTGGGTTCGATCCCGGGTGAGGATGACGAGGATTTTTTCAGGGGGAAAATCTATATATATAATCGGCTTATGTCATCGCTATGTTGCCAAGCTTATGTATACATTGTTTGTATCAGCATTGTTTGATGGCATTTTTATAACGTTTAAATGTCATCGCTATGTTGCTAAGGTTATTTATACATTGATTTTATCATCATTGTTTGATGGCAGTTTTTATTATTATTATTATAAGCTTTTTATAACTTTGCTGTGTTAGTTTGTTTAGGTCAAATCTTGTAATCAATATTAAACCAACTTTTCGACAAGCTAGGGAGCTCCAATTTGACACACTTATGCAGAATCGATGACAATTTATGATAAAGAAAAAAATTTTCAAATCGGTTCATTGGTTCGTGTTCTAATGGTACTAACTCATTACTACGAATTGATTGTTGTAACAATTGGACATTTCGTTATGGCGAGAGGTAAATGTATCTATTGTTTATTGTTGCAAAATTAAGCTGTATTGTTGCCATTAAATAAAACATTATAAAAGCTTGGTTTGATAAAACCTTTTTCCTCTTAACTTGTTTATTATTAACTAGCTGAATTGCCCGGCGTTGCTCGGTCCGTTTGTTTGATGAAATTTTGCAATATCTGAATTTAAATATAAATAAGAACTCATGAAAAATCCTTAATAAATTAAATATTCACTTTGGAAAAACGAAAATAATTCTTTCAAATTCTCGCATTAGAGCTATGTGTCCAGTTAGGTTTGCCCAGGAAAATTCGATATTCCATCCTTAACATTTTAAAATATCAAAAAAATGGCTACGAGTACTGAATTAGTTCTCTCTGTATTACAAAATACTTCAGAGATGGATTGAGAGAGTTGAGGAACAGTTTATTGCCTCATCAACACGTAACCGTTTCAATAGAGTTGTATTCAGTCACAGACCGTGGAATCATATCCTGAATGTGGTTGTTTATATTAACAGTATCAGTTTTAGCAGCAACGATTGCCCTCTTACACAATCCGTTGAGATCTTTATAATTTCCTGATATGTTTATATAAAGATTATCTATAACTTCTCTAAAGGAAGTTACTACATTCCAAAAAACCATATGCAAAATAAATTTTCTCCAGTTATTAGCTCATTCGGGAAAGTACCTTCACCATTTCTCCAGTTGCATTCTCTTATTTGTTTCAGTATAATTTTTTACATCTCCGCAAAGATTTTAACTAGGAAGCCGTCAATTTCATTTCCTGGCAAGTTGGAGCGGAGTTTAGTCTTAATACTAATTTAACATGGATTAATCATTTAATAATTTAATATGTTCAATCTTTATAATTACATGTACAGCTTCATTTCAATTTAATGGAATATTCCAAACGATGTTGGTTTACCAAGTATCAGGTTCAATTCTCACCAAAAGTTTGAAGTTTTATAATTTGCGGCATAAATCAACTTAATGCCCCTTATTTCAGCATTATCCCCAATACATATGATTAAGATAACTCTCTTTTTTTCTGCCTGTCACCTCTTTTTGAATGTAAAGTGGTCGTTTCAAATTAATGGAATACTGCAAAAATCATTTCACAATTTTATTGAAAGTGTTTGTAAACTTGAATTAGTGACTCACTGCGCAGGAGAAATCGCGAGACGATTGAGTAATTCACGAAAAGGTGCCTGGTTTTCACCTACTTAACAAATAATCGTTGTTAAATGGAATATTTTTTCAGTTGTTGGTAGATTTATTTGCCTTGAACAGCAAAAGTATACGATGGATTCGGTTGCTTATGCATAGGTGTATCACCAACAGGAAGCAACTGATTAAAGTCGCCCAAAAGCAGCAATGCATATCCGCCAAGAATTTCATGCTGTTTTTCTGGGTTTCCTTGACGAAGTCGGTTGTCTATTTTGCCCAGCAAATTCAGTCCAAGCATTTAGAATTCGTCAACAACAATTAGCTTTACTGACTGCATTGACAATTGAAATTTGCGTTAGGTTTCACTACATAGCACGGACATGACGGACCTACTCACGGAGCTCAACCAGATCGTTTATTATTACTCTTCAACGACATCACATATGTCCGGTTATTTTTTTTTAACACAAACCACCTTCAGGCACCACTCTAAGTGTGTGCGAGATTTGGCTATTATTGGTTTAGTGATTTTGACGTGATGACGTTACAATGGTGACTGATAAGGTAGCTACGCTCCACTAAAAAAAAGAAATAATACTGATGTTTATTTATTTATTTATTTATTTATTTATTTATTACTCACTTTTTATAACTATCCCCCTTAAAACGTGAA
>JAHWFO010001990.1:191136-203938 GCA_023313115.1 Rhysida immarginata
GGCCTTATCTTTAGGCGGTACTGAACATACCCCGATATTCTGTTGCGGCATTGTTATCTTCAATTTCATCAAACACAATTGAAGCAAACACGATGGGTTAATTGCTCACATATGCAAGCAAACAAACATAAATCAAATCTATATATATTAATTAATTTCCTTAAATCGGCCTCGGTGGCTCAGTAGTTGCGTGATCGCCTCTGATGCCCAAGGACGCGGGTTCGATCCCGGCCGAGGACGAAGAGGATTTTTTCAAGGGGAAAATCCTGAGATCACGCACTTTCTTCGGAATGGAAATAAAGCCGTTGGAAATAAAGCCGTTATAGAGGCAAAATTTGCGGCCCCTATAACGCCGTCCTGAAATGACCATGGCAGTTAAAAAGGACGTTAATACCAAACAAACCAAACCTAACCAACTAATTCCCTTAATTTCTATGGTTTTTAGAAGGCTTAGCTTCAGTTTTGGATTTTTTTTCATCAATGTGGTCGTATTGTACAGCTGAGTGTTAAATATCTTATTAATTACTTTTAAAACCGGACAAATAGGCATACATATTTACATTGCGCTTTATATGTATAGAGAAGAGAAGATACAGAAGAACATTACGAGTATTGTTCAGAGAAACTTTGCAGCTAAAAGACAAAAAGCTATTCGGGCGTCAGCAATATCTGAACAACGGGAGCTTCGTCGAGAGCAGAGGGTATAAGAGCTTCTACGTCAAGGGCAAGGAAAATTCCAAGGAAATATGGGTCTAAAGGATATTTCCCGGTGGTGAAGATGGATATTAGGTTATCCAACAAGAGGATAAATAAAGTCCCGAGCAACGCCGGGTTATCAGCTAGTACAGTATATAGCCAGGGTAAGAGCTTACGCATCTCCAAATATACTCAGTTTTTATTTCACTGTCTTCCTTTCTATGGTATTTTATTTTTAAAATTCAATCTATTTGGAACTGAATGGGATTTTTGCCAGCGTTAAAAAATTGTGACGTCGCCTGAGCGACGACTAAGCTATCAATGTAAACATAAAAAAGAACCCGATACATTAATCGGTGTATCTCAGTGGATATGTTCAAAAGCGGTTAATACGCCATTGGCTGAACCACCTTGTCTCGAAAAAGCTGTACAAGCTGTACGACACCAAGATAGATATGAGTGTGCTCGATCAGAACGAACCCTTGCGTCCACGTCCACGGCAATTAACGAGGAGGCTGTAGGCGACCAAATACGAGGGTTGGGGCAAAAGTCATGGCAACTATTTTTTTTTCTTGAAGATACCAGTCCGGTTGGAAAATGTGACATATACAGACGAAAGGACAAGGTGTTAACTACATGTGTGGACAATGAATAGCACTGAAATATCGTAACACACTAATTTATTACGGTAGTATACAGGGCAATATGGCTCATCACTGGTTGACACGTCCTTGCTGAAACTTTCCTACCCACCGTGCTACTGGGCATTATTCCTAAGGGCTTCCACTAATTCACTGTGACATTCCATCGCATTTCTCCCTCGGAGAACGACTATTTTGATGTAAGCGCGCTGCTCAACACGGGTTACTTCCATCACGCACGACACTCACCAACTGACTGATTTCACAGCCCTCGCTGCTTTACTACCAGCTATCACAGAGCCAACTGTTGTTCTGCATACACACTATGCCTGCAGAACTTCCACACGACACATATATGTTTGTGATCTGTTCACATATCTACAAGAACAAAAATAGTTGCCATGACTTATGCCCCAACCCTCGTATATATCGAAGAGAAGGATATCGAAATGGCGCCAGAGTCGGATGTATTGGCTGCGAGACAACACACACTTGTCTGGGACGAGCAGCAGCCATTTGCGAGACTTTCTTAAACGCAGATACGGCTGTTAATTTCAAGGATTTCCACACATATAGCATCAATAGAATCAAATGTGGTGGTGGCAACTTAGTCGCCGGAAATGCATGATGGCCACCAGTGAGATAGACAGACGCGAACGATGAAAGCAAGGCTTTCGAAAAGCGCTTACAGGTCGTATTTTTCCTTATTCTTTTGTTTTTTGTCTTTTTTTGACTTATTTTTCATTTATTATTTTTTCGTTTCTTGTTTCCTTGTTGTGGTAAAAGAGTATCCTCTAGTTTATTACTTAACTAAGAAATTAATCCTCCCGAGGAAGGTATAGGAAAGTAGCGAAACCCCTGAGATCATCTATTTTTATCCTTTTATTTCACGTTTTAACCCCCTCCCTCCTCACTTTTTAAATAGAAAATTGATTTTCTCTTTCGTTTCTGATCATTTCCGATCGAATGATATATAATATGCCATATGTTACCATAATTCTAAAGACCAAATAACTGCCATTCCCACAACTCCGACCCCATTTGGAACAAATTGGCCCAAACTTCACAGTAATGGAGATCTTAGAGGAATCTGCATACCAAATTTCACTCCTTTATATTCATAAATACACGTAGACAAATAATTAAATATAAACTGAAGATGACCTCCAAACATGATGTAAGACACGTAGACCTTTTGCTCCCCTCTAATTTCCAACCCCGAAACTCCGACCCCAGTGGGCCAATCAAAACCAAACTAAACAGTGAAGATGCACATGCCCGTAGTAAGCTACATTCCGAATTTCAACCTTCTACCTCAAAAAATGTGAAAATATGAAGGGGACGGACAGACGGACATTGTGAAACCAATAAGTAGCTCCATTCTTCCGCTACTTAATAATGTAAAATAAATAATTCCGAGAGCAGAATGTACATTTCCCTTTAGAACCCAAAGGGATAATTATTTGTTGAAAAATAGGAAAGAAAATTTTTCTTTTTCATCAATAATTTGAACAGCTGAGATATGGAGTAGGATAAACCCTCATATATCATTTATGAGTTATTCAATAATAATTATAATTATTTTCTCTTATTTCTGTATATAATATTGTAATAAGTGGAATAAATTTCACAGAGAATTATTATTTTCCTTTTATATTCATTTCCTGCATACAACACCATGATAAATATGATTGTAATAAACCGAATGTTTACTTCGTATTGTGACTTCGCATCATATTTCAAGTTTATACCTCAACTGTCATGGCGGACATCACTTCAATTCGCTTCAAATATGGCGCCGTTATTTCCACTCTAATTATATTAATCTCGTTGGCTCTTATACACTAAAACTTATATAGTCTTCTGGGGCCCTGGCAGGGGCCCTAAACACAAACAGAAGGCTTAGAAAACAAAAATTTCTAAGTAGAATGTTTGAACAAAAGGCTTAGAAATCTGAAAATTTGTATACTTATAGTAGTTTACTAAAAAAATTTAGCTAATATACACGAAAAACTGGTATAAGGCTCTTACGTCTCCACAGGGGCCCTGAAACCCAAATCACAAATAAGCTCTAACATTTGAATAATAAAAAGGCCTAAGAACTTGGAGTTTTTTATTTTTAAGGTGCGTTACTTAAAAATTTCAGACAATATACAAGGAGACTGGTATAGGACTCGGGGCCCCTGGCGGCCTCAAATACAATTGAAGCTATAAAATTTGAACGGAAAGGCCTACGGTTCTGAAATTTTGTTTAATCATAGTGTGATATTTAAAAATTTAGCTAATCTATATTAAAAATTATATAAGTCTCTTGGCAGGGGCCTTGCGGCCTCAATCTTAAATCAGACGGCCTCGGTGGCTCGGTGGTTGCGTGATCGCCTCTGATGCCCGAGGACGCGGGTTCGACCCCGGCCGAGGACGGCGAGAATTTTTTCAAGGGGAAAATCCTGAGATCACGCACTTTCTTCGGAAGGGAAGTAATGCCGTTGGTCCCGTGTAGTCGTTTGCCGGCTGCACGTTAAGAACCCTTGCGAGGCAAAATTTGCGGCCCCTATAACGCCGTCCTGAAATGACCATAGCAGTTGAAAAGGACGTTAATACCAATCAAACAAACCAAACCTCAATCTCAAATCAAGCTATAACTTTTGTAAGAAAAGGCCTAAGAACCTGAAATTTTGTATTTGCGCCCCTCCACTTATTATAGTCACGACCCGCTATTGCTCGTAACATTTTGATGCTAAAACCCTTTTATCGTTGGATAACGATGCCTTAACTAATTTTTTATTGTTGTGGACGGTTTTTATATTGCCAGATTGAATTTAGAAATTTAAATTTATTTTGTTGCTCTTGATTGGATTTGGTTATTCAATTGTTTTATTTAATAACTGTAGTAAGTATCTTTTGGTTATTTTTATAGCCGAATTTTTTTCAAATGCCGCGACGTAGACAGGCTGAGGCTAAAAGGCTACGCTTGGCTATAAACAATGAAGGTAGTATAAGTCTTAGTCTGGCGGCCAATCATATGCGGTCTGTAAGAGCGTCGCAGTCATAATCTCAGAGAAATGAGACTGAATCTTTAGATAGAGGTAGCAATTAGTACGTCGAAGAAAATGAAACTAATGCTACCTTCAGTGAGAACTTGTGTGGCTAACGTGTTCCCATTCCATGGCTACTAAATTCACCAGATCACACTTTCTAGAATTTTCACGTGGATCATTCATCAAAGATGTGTATATTCATACACTTGATCAAACCCAACTAGCGATGTACCGATACCGATAGTATTGAGTACTTTAAGGTATCGATACTTATAGTATCGAGTAACTTGTAATATCGAAAGTATCGAGTATTTTTTGAATCTCGTTGTTAAACTTGTCTTTATCGAAATAACTGATCTATTATAACTCTGAGGTCACTCATGAGACTGATGAAGTGAATGAGAAGATGAAGTGGATAAGTGGATGAGGAAAGTGTTGGCATCTTTTATAATCGACAAACGGTGATAGTTGCGGTTTTCGCGTGAATTGGTGAACGGTTCGTGTTCCATTTCGGTAAACTGGCACAGGAGAAAGAACAAACAGAAAACTAGGGGGAAAATGGCACTATTAAAATAATAAAAAGTAAAAAAATAAATTTCAACTTCAAAATAAAAACAATAATGAAAAATAATTTCAAAAAAGAAAAAAAGAAATAACTCAAATTTGATTGTTAAGTAGCGAATGAATAGAGCTCTTTATTTGTCACGTGTAAGACTAAGTAGTGAGTGAAACCTTTAAAATTTAATCAAATAAAGTTTATTCTGGGCGAATAATAAAACGTACAAATAATTACAAAGCTGATCACTTGTCAGTTTGAAGGAAACATTATTCATTAATGAAATATAAATTTAACTTAAATACAGAGTATCGTTGGCAATGGAAGGGAAGCATAACCGGCTCCACGGCTGCCCTTGATAAGAAATCACGGTACGTAACCCGCCGAAAATACCAACACTAACGATGCTGCTTGTCCCGTTGCGGCTGACGATACGCACGCTAGGAGTAGACACCACACGGTTGACTGAATGCTAGACTCCACACGAAGCACTGATGAATAGCTATGGATATCCTTGATGCTCCAATGGATAGCTATGAGATATGTAAAATTAGATATTAGGAGAGTTGACTAAGACGAGAAATATCATTGCGAGAAATCCAGATATCAATTAATAAAGCCATTATATAGGTTTATAATTAATCCATGAAGATAACTTAGAAGAATTGGGGATTTCAATACGCAATACCCCTTCTTAAACCAATAGATATATGTATATCCTTAACTGTAATGAGATATAAAGTCCAAGATGCTGTTGCGATATCGGAAATAAATAGATCAGAAAATTATGGCCACCTTCACGGTAACGTAGAACACTAAGATTACGGAACTAACCTTGTAGAGGCATAAGTTCGAAGATAAAGAAAGGAGTGAGAGAGAACTCTTCTTATTCCCTTGGCACAATAGCTCCAATATTCTCTCTTAAATAGCTATTTAAACCCAATGGGAAAATTCCAATAATTGAAACTCTCTCTCGAATGAATTGGGTTTCCCAGAACACTGCCCTAATCGACTGAGAATTTTCTACCTTAATTACAGCAAGGCAGTTAGAGTCAAAGAAATATATATGTCGAGAAATATTCGCAACAGAGTCTTGATAAAATAATTCATTATTACCGTTATTCCTGTGGCTCGTAACGGCGTCGATCCAATTATTCCCCGACACGGGACTCAGTCCATTCTGCGCTGAAGGTGGGAGGCTATCGTCTCGAGGCGAAATTCCTCTGCTCTCCTGTTCCACTGGAAAAGACCGCATGACATAATTAATATATACGGAAGAGCTTGTTTGAGATACAGAAGAAGTCCAATATTCTGTATCACAACTATCCGACGGAATTTCCTTCACCACTTGGGAAATTGGACGTCGCTTGCAGGAGAAGAAATTTAACCAGGACCTCCAATCATTCAAAATGCAACTCCTCCTTGAAGAACCCAACTTACAAAAATTCTTCTCTAGAATTTTCCGCGACTCCCATGCTTGCTTAGCATGCAACTTCCAAGCTACATCGGAGAGCCCCACTGTCCTTTCTCTTTTCCAACCTTCCTTATCAAAGCTCGATTCCGTCTCCTCGTCATAAACTGGCGCGGTGCGACAGGGATGGTACTCAATTGAACATGGTTGCGCGCATGCGTTTCTTTTGGGTGCAACTAAAAACTGATAGCATGCAGGCCAGCCAACACCACCGTGAAGATTTATAACGAAATGTCAGTGTTTGCCCTCAATGAAATGCTTAATGAAATCTCAATGTGAATATAGAAACCATTCATTGTTATTATTATTATTATTATTATTATTATTATTATTATTATTATTATTTAATTTGAATTGGACTTTGTTAGCGTCAATCCCATACGGAACAAGCAAGGCGGTAACTTAGATAAAATCTATACGAATATTGATCTCTCCGTTACCAGAGCTGATACTGCCCTGGTTATACCAGACGATTATCATCCGCCTTTGCTTCTACATCTGCAGGTTTCTCTCGAGATACAACTCCATCTCAGAGAGTCGGACTATAATTTTTTTCTCGGAGATTATTTGAATCTCTATTATACAATTTCTAACAGTGATTTCCATAGAATTATGGCGTCTGACGACGTCGACCTCATTTGGGAGAATATTATCGCTATTATTAGGTCAGCGATTCATAATAATATTCCAATGCATACGAAAACCTCCAAAGCTTACATTCGCAATGGCAGGCACAGGAAACAACCAACCTTCCCTGCCTGGATATCAGACCATACTAAAAACCTTTGGTGTATCAAACAATATTGGCATAAAAGATTTAAAATCTCGGGGTCCAATTATGACTATTTGGAATTTAATAATGCCAGAAGGCTTTTTAAGAGTAAATGGACTTCTGATCGGCAATTCTATTTTAGTAATCTTGAGGATCAGATCTGTACCAATCCGAGGTCTTTTTGGGACATTTCTCGTAAATGTCTTAACATGAATAAACGCAAATCAGTGCAGCTTAACAGCAATGAACGTTTTCGCTTAGGTATGTCTTTTGCCTCCTCTATGGATAATGATACTTTATTAAGGGCGGATGTAGCCACTCTTACTGACTGCTGGAAGCATATTAATGCTCCATTTCGGTTTAATACTGTATCTGTGGAGCAAGTCATGGAACGAGCCAAAAAATTATCCGCGTCTAAAGTCTGTACGTCACCTAATATTCCTGATTTCATTTTTAAGGGATGCTTAACTGCCTTGATTTTGCCTATTACGCATTTATTCAATGCTTCTTTGACCTCTGGCCGTTATCCTACTGCTTGGAAAAAGGTGACTGTTCATCCCATTCCGAAGAAAACTGAAGCGTCAGTGCAAAAAGCATATAGACCAATTACCTTGATCTCGTTCCCAGCCAAACTGTTAGAGACACTCGTATCAGATCAAGTCTCACAACATGTTGAACCTTATATTCCTGATGCACAGCATGGCTTCCGTGCGAATAGAAGTACACAATCGAATCTCGCTATTTTCTTACATTACGTAACTCGTCATTTGGACAATAGGATACAGGTTGATGCTCTTTTTCTGGACTTTTCCAAGGCGTTCGACAAGGTAAATATTTCCTTGTTGATTGCTAAGCTAAAACATATCGGTTTTTCTGACATTGCTTTGGAATGGTTCAGTTCCACGTTAAAGGGAAGATGCTTTAAATTACGATTTCTTGATCAGCCTGGCTGCATTTTTCCTATCAAAAGTGGGGTACCGCAAGGTTCCCCACTTGGTCCTTTATTATTTAATATTTTTGTTGCGGATCTTCCGCACGTACTTGCACCATTGCGCCCAAAAATATTGATGTACGCAGACGATGTTAAACTATATCATGCTGTTAATAGCTGGGATGACTGTAAAGAATTACACGAGGCATTGCTTCGTGTACACCAATGGGCTAATAATAACGGTCTTGAATTGAACCCTCAAAAATCTTTCATACTTTCGTTTGGACGGTCCGTAACTCCGTTTTTATATAATTATCATGTTAACAATGTCGATCTCTCTAGGACTAACACTGTTAGAGATCTGGGTGTGACACTGGCCGACAATTGCTCTTTCGTTAGCCACATGAACCAGATATATTTGGACATCTCTAGACGTATTCGGATGATAAAGAGATCTATACACTTCTTCTCTAGTCCAAGCGCTTTGAGTATTTTATTTAAAGCTTTTGTTTGTCCCAAAATTCTATATTGCGCTTGGATATGGTTCGGCGGCAATCTTCAGGTCCTGAACAAAATCCAACGCAAATGTGTCAGTTTTAATAACTTTGTGGCAACTCGTTTGAAAAATTTCAATTCTCTATCTTACCAATATAAAGATTTTTACTTAAACCGCATTATAAGTAACAATCTTTTTAATATTTTATTAAGTGTCTTCCATCACAGAATTGCGGTATCTTCTTTACGCTCCGATTTTAATTTTCTCTCATTAAAGGCGACTCGTAGAGGTTATATTATTAAACCTGCTATTCGTTCGAATTCGCACATTGCTCGGATCAATCCTATTAATAAATTAATTAAAAATTACTACGAGAATTTTAAGGACGTTAACTTATTTGACTCTAATGATCTTCATATTTACTTATTCTCTTAAATTTATTTTCTTTTTACTATTTTTTTGTGTTTTGTCTGACTTGGCCGGTGTTCGGTATCATTATTTTATATGTTTTATACGTATCATTAACCCCGCTTTGGGCTTCGGCGTGTTGGGGGGCAACATAGGGCCTCATCTTCCGGTTTCTCCGGTCGAGTGTATCCCTGTTGTTGCTACATTATTATTAAATATTAAAATATTATATTTAGTTTTTTATTTAATGCTAATGGAATGAATACATTTTTCTTTTTAGTTTTTTTTTAAAATTTATTTCTTAATTTTCAGATGAGATCTATGTATTCGTTTCCCCAAATGAATTTTTTTTCTTACCTACGTACTTAAACTGTAATTTAACGTTTTTTTATATCGTTTTGTTGATTTTTTTTGAGATATTAATAATATAATTAAAATAAAATTTTCGGTTTATAAATATTTATAATGCCTGTCCGCATTAGATCGGAGTTCGACAGTTCATTATTTTTCCAGTAGTATTTAATTCTCAATTACTCTCAATATTTGAACACGCAAACTTGTTCAATTATTCTCAATTATTCTCAATATTTGGAGTAATAATATCGTAGCGGGTGGATGGATGGACTGGATGGTGGGTAAATTCAAATAAACAAGGAATTTATTTTTCTAAACGGAAATGAACTATAAAAACTATATTATTTTTATAAACTATATTTTCCTAAACTATATAATTATAACTTTCATAAACCTTATTTTTATAAACAATATCATTATAGTGTTATTATAAATTAAAAGAAATGCTTATAATATTCATACAAGCGAACAAAATTCAATAAATTCGACATGTACGGACTCCTCTTTAAAAGAATATTTTTTCTTTGTAAAAGAATTGTTTGGCTGTGATGATCCAAAAATGGTGAACTCCCACAAATTGGTTCCTGGTTCGAAGCCATTTCGGGACTGCTCATTAACCACATGGTAAGTTTAGGGGGGGTTCAGGATTTGACTACTTATGACCACAAAAGGGAGGAAGGCGGATCAAGTACTAACCGCGTGGTCAAGTTAACTTTAAAATGAATCAGATATCTGCACTTTAATACCTTAGGTGAGGGTAACTAATTTCTTTGACCACGTAATGTTTAAGGGTCGGTTCAAATATGATCACCATTGACCACAGAAAGGGAAGAGAGGGGTGAAAAAAAGTGAAGAAAGATATGGTGTGTAATAAACCCCCACCAAACAGAAAAAAAAATCATTGTTTTTTCTTTTCACGACAAAATGCGAATGTACCAATTTATGTATGGATTGTGATGCAACTGGAGATATAAGGGTCGTACAAAGGAAAACAAAAATTTGTGTGGGAAAAAAAGACGACGTGTAGGATAGTAATAATAATAATAATAATAATAATAATAATAATAATAAACTTAATGTGATAGGATTCAGAACTTCTGGTATAAGCGCTTCACCTGTTTGCATCTGGTCCTTGCAAAACAGATCTCCAACACTTTGCAAACACCACAGACATTGCCACATTTCCTCACACACAAAGAATAACATACATGGTGTCACATAACACTACAGATCCCACACAATATAGACCTATCATATGCCTGCCTACACTTTACAAAATAATAACTGCCTGTATCGCAAACAAAATTTATACACACATAGATACAAACAACATTCTCACTGAGCAACAAAAGGGATGCCGTAGAAATCACATGGGTTGTAAGGAGCAACTCCTGATAGACAGTGTGGTCCTACGGCAAACTCACAATAAACATCGACACCTCCATGCAGCCTACATTGATTACAAAAAGGCCTTTGATAGTGTCCCACACTCATGGCTGTTATATACACTACGATTATATAAAATAAACCCAACACTTATCACATTTTTAGAAAGTACAATGCTGCATTGGAGTACTACACTACACCTCACACTCAACAGTGAAACCATCACGACTGACAAAATACAGATAAACCGGGGCATCTTCCAGGGTGACTCACTGAGCCCACTCTGGTTTTGTCTTGCACTAAATGCACTTTCCAACAGACTGAATAGCACAACTTACGGCTACACAATTAAACATAATAAAAGCTGCCACTACACGCTTTCACACTTACTCTACATGGACGACATGAAACTCTACGCCTCCACACGAACACAATTGCACCAATTACTTGACATTACACAAACCTTTTCAAAAGACATACAAATGCAATTTGGGTTGGACAAATGCAAAACCATTCACATGGAAAATGGAGTACTCAGGGAAGGGGGCTTCACATTAGATGAACCAGATCACATTGCTGCTATGGAAAATGACGAATTTTACAAATATCTAGGATTTAAGCAAGCCAAGCTTCTGGAGCACAAACACATAAAGAATACACTCACTAAACAATATCTTCATAGGCTAGAGACAATACTTAAAACGCATTTAAATTCCAGAAATTTAATCAAGGCCATCAATACTTATGCCACGCCAATACTCTCCTACTCCTTTGGAGTCATACAGTGGACACACATAGATCTTGAGGGACTTGAAAGGAAACAACGTAAACTGCTTACAAAGCACAGAAAGCATCATCCACATGCAGCTATTGAAAGACTCACCCTGCCTCGTTCAGAGGGAGGCAGAGGTCTTATTGACATAACAGATCTACACCAGAAACAGACTCAGTCACTCAGAGAATTCTTTCACTCTAAACAACACACATCACCATTACACAAAGCAGTCTGCATGGCTGATACAAAATACACACCTCTGAATCTGAACAGCATGCAGAACACCCATAACATTCCTACAACATGCACTAAACTTCAATCATGACTCGGAAAGCAACTCCACGGTAGACATCCTTCTGACCTCAACCAGTCACACGTCGACAAAAAAGCGTCGAACTTTTGGTTGAGTGAAGGGAGTCTCTTTGGGGAAACTGAAGGAACTATGATTGCCATACAAGACCAGGTTATTAACACTAAAAGTTACAGAAAACATATTATCAAAGATTCGACTGACGGGTCTTGCAGGAAATGCCATATCGCAGAGGAAACCATCCAACACGTCATATCCAGTTGCAAAATACTCACGCAGACAGATTATTTACACAGACATAACCAGGTAGCCAACATCATACATCAACATCTAGCTAAGATACACAAGCTAAGGGACATTCACACTCCTTACTATAAATAAATCCCCGACACTGTCTTAGAGAACACCACACATAAACTATATTTTGACAGAGCTATAATCACTGACAAAACTATCCCTCATAACAGACCAGACATTACACTAGTAGATAAGCAAAACAAAGTGACTTACATAATTGATATCTCCATCCCCAACACACACAATTTACAAAAGACATACACTGACAAAATCACTAAATATACGGATCTTGCACATGAAATAAAACGCCTTTGGGGAGTTAACAGAGTACACATTGTTCCTATCGTTCTTTCTGCCACTGGGGTTCTTCCACACTCGCTACACAAAAGCCTGTCAACACTAAATTTAAACCCACACTTATACAAAACCTTACAGAAAGCCACAATTCTAAACACCTGTCACATAGTAAGGAAATTCCTACATCCAAACATCAATACTCCCACGAGTGCATAACTTTCCCTCCCTCGCATTTGAATCCCTTGGGCTTTGGCCCTCTTTTGGGTCCGCCTCTGGGATTGGCTTCCGGACTTGATCCGAGTTTGGCTTCCCCAAACAATGATAATAATAATAATAATAATAATAATAATAATAATAATAATAATAATAATAAT
>JAHWFO010001990.1:208310-246310 GCA_023313115.1 Rhysida immarginata
CTCTTTCTTTTTACTCACTCATCATCACAAAGTATACAAAGTGAACAAAACATTTTTGTTAATCAATATTATTTGCAAATTTATATTTTTCGCCGTTTTTGCATGTCAAATGATTTCTGTTTTGATTTGCTTGATCTTTTTTTTGCTTGATTTTATTTTCGGTCTTTTTCTTTTTGTTCATTTCCTGTTTCGTTGTGGAAAAAGAGTTTCATTTTATTCTCAAGTTTATTATCTTAGACCATTTATAGAAATTTTTTTTTTGTAGACCAGTGTAATTCATTTCATTGAGAGAAAACACTGAGATTTCGTTATAAATCTTCACGGTGGTGTAGGCTGGCCTGCGTGCTACCAGGTTTTAGTTGCACCCAAAAGAAACTCATGCGCACAACCATGTTCCATTGAGTACCAACCCTGTCGCACCGCGCCAGTCTTCAAACTTCAATCCTACCTCGTTGACAACGTCGGGTAAACCACTTGGCGGAAGGGGTGAGCGCGAACTCGAGTAATATTTCTTGTTCCAGAAAAACCGCTTTCTAAAACCTCGAGTCCGCGACCCCCCCTTCTCGTTCACTGCTCACTGTGCTTTTCTCCGGAAAATCACGTGACATTATTGGTTTTACTATGTCCGTCTGTCCCTTTAATATTTTCTACATTTTTTGACATAGATGGTTAAAATTTGTAATGTAGCTTACAAAGGGCTACTTCACTATACGTATAGTTTACTGTATTTTCGATTGACCCAGTGGGTTCGAAATTTATGCGGGACGATTTGGTCGATATAGTATAAACCTCTTTAAAGGGGTGAATTAGGCGTACACATTTTCTAGGCAATATCATAATCATAGAAAGGGCAATATCTACATTAAAAATGACTTAAGAATAGATAATGAGAGATTTTATTCTATGTTACATCTCATATATTTAGATTATTAATGAAAACTAGGAAAGAATTCTACATTAATATGTAGTTTGAACCAAATTCTTCCAGTGGGTCGGAAAAGTGGGGGTACTGGCTATCTAGTCTTTAGAACTATTAAGGTTTTCAAAAGACAACGTATTGCATGTGATATATCATTCGATTGAAAGAGATGGAAATAAAAGAAGATAGAGTTGATTTTCATTTTCTAAATCCTACATTCGAGAAACTCAATTTTTGATTTTAAAAAATGAGGGTTAAAAAATTAGGATAAAAGGGATAAAAAAATAGACGAACTCTGGTACTTTCCTATACCTTCCTCGGAGTAATTAATTTCTTGTTAATTATTTCAATAATCAGGAGAACGAATAAAATGCAAACAATTTCATTAAATATTTTATCAAAAACCATTAATCTTTATCAAACAAAATAATTTATCAAAATCCGCTATTAAAAATTCAATAAACTTTTTTTCATGAAATATACAAGATGTTATAAATTCTTTATAAAAATTTAGTAACTTTAAAATATTAAAATTCGTTCCATCTTGGGTGAACTTTTTTTTTATAATGAAATATGAAAAGTTATATTAGACGAAACGCATAATTTCAGATTGTTAAATTCAGCCCGTTTTTCTGAGCTTAAAATATCCGAATCGGTAGATTTATGACTTTAGTGTTATCCTCTACTTTATATACGGAAACTGTGAAATTTGATTGTATAACTACCAACTTAGCCTGAATTAAAGTAAGGAATGAGGGTCTGTATTTTGCCTCTAATTCATTCCAAATTCTCTAAAATTGCAGTAAATATAGGTTACTTGGATTTTTTTTTTACTTTACGCTACTGTTTGTGGTTGAATACTCATAATACAAATGAGTACTCGATACTTTTTACAAATACTCGATAGTTCCAGTATAGAGTACTCTAAGAGTATCGCACATCATTACTGAACTGCAAGACTTTAATCGGAAGTTCGTAACGCCACAGTTGCTAGCTAAAACTTGGAGTGAACTGTCTTTTCGTGCGAGATGTGCCTCATACGCATCGAATTTCATGTGGAGATGTAACGAATTATAAGGTAAAGTTATCGTGTTTCTGCATACCCAGCATTTTTGACTAATAATCTCCGATGAACAGTTCGAAAGTTATGTCCTATTAATTTTGACCATTTTCGAAAGGAACACCGTGTAACCTACCATTAAAATGCGTGTCACTTCAACTGGTTTTATTTCTGCTGGAATCATTTTCTATTTTATTCTACGTATAATCTCCTCATGATTCATTTTATTCTGTGGAAATTCCACAGATTTCGTTAACCTGGAATATATTTTCAGTCTATAGCTTTTCATTTTCTTTACAGTCATCCATTCCACAATCCCTTATTATTTTATTTAAGAACAAAGATCCTTGCAGGAAAATGTTGTTCCGGAAAATTTTAAAAAAATATTGATTATCCTTATATCGTTTCTCAGTACGTTTATACAAGGAAGTAATAAATATTATTGCTTTAGGCAAGAAATTTTTCTACTAAAAAACATCATCGCTAGTTTGCCTTCAGTTTTTAAATAGCAGAATTTTTTTTTTCTTTTACCAAATATTTCAATATGGATAACTTGTCTTCTTGCTATTCGTGGAAGTATGAATGCTCAGAGGTTAATATTTCACAACGAGGTATTTATGTGCTAAGTCAAAATGTTATTTTGAATAACTATTGGGTAAAACACGATAACAGTGTTTGGGCCTGTGTACCAGATACATTACTGCCATGGTTTATTTATTTTGATTATGTGATCGTTGCTTTATGGATCATGTCTCAAGTATCTCTCCTAGCGACAGTCGTGATTTACATGCACCTTCAAACGTACACTCACAAATTGCTTCCTTTGTTACTCCACATGATTCATTTGGCCATACTCTACTTCTTATATACAGTTTATTACTTTCGTGATGAAGTTACCTTTATCGTATGCTACGTGTTTTTTGACGTATATTTCTTCATTTATATGAGTCAAGCAGCTTGGCTGAATGTGATTGTAATTGAAATGCGGCATCATTTTCATTACCAAAGATTTGGTAGACGCACAAAATGTTTCTTTAAAAATTTCTTTACCAAATTTATTTATGCATGTGGTATTCCTCTTTTGCTAGCCGGAATCAGTAATCTATCATTAAGATCGGATGAACCCAAAACCACAGGATACGATAAAAACAAGTGTATTCTCTATTCGTACAAAGTCTCACTTGGAGCAGTACTTTACCAATGTGCAGCTTTTGCATTTACTTTTTTAAATCCAATGTTTATAACTCTAACCAGTATTGATTTAATTGCTATAAGAAAATCAATTGTCCCTGTTACTACATCTAAAACAAATGAAGAAAAAAATCAAATGTAATTATAATTGTATGTTTACAAAATCCTTTTATAATCTTTTTATAATACTTATCTATGGACTAATACGTTTTGTGCTATTAATTCTTATAGGTTCAGAGTAGTTGTGCGTTTATCATTAATATCTGGATTTTCTTGGATGATAGAAACTATTGTATGGATCCCATTCTACTTTTATCATGCGGCAGATTATTGGCATTCTCTTTCCACTTTGGTTGCAGCATTGCAAGGAGTTTTCATAAGCATAGTTTACTTAAGCAGTAATTCCGGGTGGAAAAATATAAATTCAACATAACTGGGTATTAAAATATCTCTGGTGGACAACAGGTTTGTTTCATTTCTTCAAACTATTTTATTAAATTTTGTTTCTGGCTATAATAAATAAAGTGTTCATGTGACTTTTTCTTGGAAAAGCTTCAATTTAAATCATCATTTTGGAGCTTTCAATTCTGGTTTATAATGGATAGAATGCTAAACTCCAGTACATATTATACAATAATAACCTTAAGTTATGACGATTGTATTGAAATGGAACTCAGATACCTCCGCAAATTCATGACATAAAGCCTGCGTATATACTGATTTTCCAGATATCGAAAAACTCCGTCCCGAATTAAAGTTTGATGTCTCGCTCGACAGCATCACACAGAGATTCAATGCTGTTTAAATCCCGGACCATGAGACTGTTGAATGACCCTTAACTCAGATAAGTGTCCCTGAAGTCTTCATGGGATGATAATATCCTAATTGGACGATATTTTATTATTTAGGCCATCACCTTGCGGTGCACGAAAGCCATGAAGAAGTGTAAGTGGTTAATTATTATATTCTAGTATAGCATCGTTTAACGGCCTCTAGACATCACGTGCCCCATGGAAAACCTAACCGTACCATCAAACAGCCAAATCCTCCTGGAGCAGTAACAAAAACACAACCGCCAAATACGCAGATTGTCACACATTACACACATTCTGAGGAAAATTTTCTTTATTTTTAAATGAGAAAAATGTCATTTGGCATTTAAAAGTAAGGCCAATCCCGGTCTTGCAAGTTTAAAAATACAGTCGAACCATTCAAGAAGAGAATGCAGTCTTGCGTATCAAAATAATAAATCATTTCTCTTTAAATATTATCTTTAGATTATCAACCGTTACAAATAAATATAACTTAAATAAAACTTTAACACAATTACCAAGCACCCTTTATCTGCAAGTATTGTACAGATAATTTCAGAAAATTATATTAAAAATTGTTGTAATGTCTGCATTTTATTCATTACTAGCTGTTGCCCGCGACTTCGTCCGCGTTAAGTCGAAATGGATAAAATCGCCTGCAAGTATAGATTTCTTATTTCCCGAGATTTCGTGATAAGTCAATGAGGGGCATTTCTCTTTTATATTAAGACACTGCCCCAAATAAATCGAGACCAGGAAAGAAAAATTAAATTACGACTATATTTTATGGTTGCATAGAATTAATGTGAAGGCCAAAAAATTATGAAAAGTTTCAGTCTCTAAGAGTGAAGGCTTATGTGTTCATTTCAGAAACTCAAATTTTTTTTTGCTGAAATCGACTTAAAAACTCATGATTCGAAAAGATATGTTGAATTTTTGGAAAAAAAAATTCTTCTGTACATAAGTACCTATGTATGTACATATGTGACCAATTTTGTGCAGCTAACTCCTCTGAAACGGCAAATAGCAGAACCAAATAAAAATTATACATACTTAGAGGGTGCCCTAAATTGTGCCTTAGCTTATATTTTGCCAATTGTGTAAGCCTTTTTCAAGATATTAGTTTTTTGGCTGTAGCGTCCAAACCAGCGAACCAAACTCAATAAACTCGACATGTACGTACTCCTCTCATTAAGGCGATTTTTTTTATACATGACTTGTTTGGCTGTGATGAGCCGTTTTGGAGTTACTATCTCCTCCCCCCAGACCCGACCCCCCCCCCCCCCTCGTGATTTTTTTTTCTTTATTTTTAAAGTAATCCTCACTTACATTGACGCATTTTTTATGGAACTGGGCTAAGCCTTTTTAGAGCCAATTAATTTTTTTTGGTAAAAATGAAGAAATAGCAGAAGCATTCATTTTGTCACTCCAAACACAATGTAAGCAACATGAACAGCTTTTCCTCTTATTGAAAAACACAATAGGAAAGATGCAACCCTCCAGGATCGCATCGATCGCTGCGAATTACCGCCAACTGGTGTCAGAAAGTAGTAAATCGTTAGGTAAACACACGGAGTAATATTAATCTTACACATGGGTAAACATTGGCCATTTTAAAGAACACCTGCTTTTTTCAAGAAAATGAGTATGACATTGCGATGCCATTTTTAATCGATTGTTGATTGGGAACGATTGTTTAGAAAAATAATAATCAGAAAAGGAAGAAATTATTTTTATTGCCTTAGAAACCTTATTTGTTAATGGTGTTTTTTTTTTATACATAGGAGGAAATATTGTAGGCTTGTAATTTGGACATTTGATGGTAAAAAGGTTTACTATTTACAAAAGGTCCAGAACAAATTTTAGAGTTCATAGTTGGACTCCACAAACTAGCCAAACTAGTTCCATTTTCTTTACCCAAAAATAAACAAAAATTATTACTTCTTTTAATTTCTCTCATTATTAAATAAATTAAATTATTAAAGTATTATCATTCTTTATTATGCACGGGCAGTGATGGATTAACCTCCGGCCGCGTCCGAGACAAATTTGCCCGGGCACTATTTTGGTTATTTAGAACTAAATATAAACAAAAATTCTTAAATTTCAGGTCGTTCCATATCAAATGTCGGATTTCGAGGTAGGTCCCGCGCTTCAGCACGGTTTCCACGTTTAGTAACAGGTACCCATAATAAAGTGGTACATTCCCAGAGATAAACCTATCAGCGACCAGCTGCCTGAAATTTGCATGTCTGCGATGATATTTAATAGCGTTTGAACCCAAGCTAAGATAGTCATGACTTCATACGAATTACGTGTGATAATACATTACGAGTTCAGGTTGAATCATACTACATCCAACGCCTCTCGAAACATCAATAAGGTATTCGGTGTAGGCACCATAAATGAACGTACTGTCCAACGTTGGTTCCGAAAATTCCGGGCGGGAGTGTGGACCTGGCAAATGAGCCATGCGGTAGACCACTCAACTTGTTGAATGACGCTTATCTGAAGCGATCTATGGAAGAGGACCCCGTCAAAAACTGTTCGGGACCTTGCAGGGGGTCATGCTGTATCAGCGTCGACTGTCAGTAGACACCTTAGGACCATCGGCAAGATGAAAAAGCAGGAAAAATGGGTCCCACATGAACTTACGGAAAATCAAAAAGAGCGCCGGTTAGATGTGTGTACGGGATTGCTTTTGCGCCATGAAGAAGCGGGGATTCTTGATCGCATTGTCACCTGTGACGAGAAGTGGATCCTATACGACAATAGCTTCCTGCAGCAGGGGGAGACGATCACTGCTGCGACCTACTGTCGTGAACTGCATCGCATGCACACAACTGTGTCAGCAACAACCTGCACTTGTGCATCGCAAAGGCGTCCTTCTGCTGCATGACAACGCGCGTCCGCACGAACGACCGTGCAGGCGCTACAGGCTCTGGGCTACGAGGTGCTTCCACACCCCCGTACTCTCCGGACATTTCCCTTACCGACTACCATCTTTTCCAGAGTCTGGACAATTTTTTCCAGAGGAAAACATTCCTAACCCAAGCAGACGTTGAAAACGCATTCCGGGAGTTTATTGAGTCCCGTGACCATGGATTCCATCGGAGAACAATGTTTGGATTGCAATGAGGGTTATTTCGAATAGTACGTGTGAAGGCGTGCTTTCTAGAGGGCCATTAAAGATGACCTCTGCAATCCGACATTTGATTTGCAACGACCTGATAATTTCATCGCAGAGCCCTCTTGGAAAGCAACTGTGCCTCCTTTTCATCCACGCCCTCTTTTCGTGCGACTTTTTCGTCTTCCGTCACTTGCTCAGGATAATCTTTCTTGTTTTTAAAATATTAACTGATATGCTTTACAGCTATAATCTACATTCTCCTCCTTCCTGGATCTTTCCTTAATAAAGGAGAACTAAACATAGACTGCATTCATTTTAATGGCATCTAACAACACAGCATAACGTTTTTCTACCATGGCATTAGGGACGCGTACAGGTCGTTAGTTTTTCTAACAGTCACTAGAGTGCGCCGCGCATCAATCGAATTAAGGTTGCAACTTCCCTATTTTCTTTGTTGAATCCGTATCAGTCAACGAGATTATTATAACTAGAGTGAAAATAAACGTATCATCAGCTCCACCACTATGAAGTCGAAGTAACTAGCGTCAGCCATGACATTGAGGCATCGCCTACAATCTCTTATCATAGTAGGCTATGGTTGAGGAATAAGACGTATGCAAGCTGTAGCTAATAAGATGCATTTCCTTTTTTTGGATTTTATTCTAGCTGCTTCTTATTATTATTATTTAGCGATATAATGACATTTACGACGATGCTTTACGCTTACTCGGCGTTCAGTTGTTCGAATAAGAGAGAAAAACAATCGGATATCACCTTTCACAAGTAATTAGGCCTAGCCTTCTGGCTGCCTATCTTGTTCATTATAGCCTATATTCTGACTTCCTGATTAGATTAGCCGTTAATACTTAGGGAAAATAAAGATAATACTTAACATATGTTAACGTGCTAGCACCATATATTTTCTGTATAATTTCTTATGCACACTCTGATTTATCCGTCGCTAAAAAGTCGGTTATCCGGACACGGTAAATTGACATCTTCAACCAGGTTCTTTAGTGTAGCGGGCCGGATAACCAACGTTTAAGCGACGGATAAATCAGAATTTCCATAAGAAACTATATTGAAAGTATATGGTGCTAGTGCGTTAACATTTCTTTATGTTTTATCTTTATTTTCCCTAAGTATTAACGAATCCTCAATCAGTATGAGCCTTGGTATACTAAAAAACACATATACCAATAGCATTTAGTGGAACTAATCTCTATTGTTAGTGTAGGCGCCATTACTGAGGTTGGCAGAACAACATGATCAGCCAAAGCGCCACTACTATATGTCCGCTTTGTCGCCAGCTGAGAACCCCCCCCCCACCAAAGTCGTGCTTGTAGTCTGAAATTTCTTAAGCGACCTCTCCCAAATTTAGATGCTTTTTAATAAATTCGGTATATAATTTCATAAATATCTTTAAACAATCATTGTGGTATTACTGAAACGACGGTAACATGGTTGAATATCGATCGACATCTTTTATGTAACAACCAACCACGATATAAAGGATGACCAGGATTTTTACATGAGAAAAACATTTTAAGACGCAGAAAGATAAAAACACACTTGTGAAAGGTCAGTGGTGAACCTTTAAGGGGGTTGGATACCTCTTTGTTACAGCTTCCAGTGAACACTAGATGGCATTGTTTTTCATAATGCTAATCCTATGGAACAGCTGTTCCACTTTTTTAGCTAGACAACTGTATGTAAGAGATGAATTTTTTTAAATTGTAGAGCACATTAATCTGCATTGACTCACGGAGAAATATCTTTAAATTTCCTTTAAATAAAATTGTTATTGGTACTATAAGTTGGTACTATTTTAATCAGTTTTCAACTGATTTTCAAAATTTAAACAGTTTTTAATAGTAATTTTTCAAGCCAAGTCGACTTTTACAATTAGTTTATCACATAACATTAATATTTCTAAGATTATAAGACTAAAATGATATAATTTTAACTTTAACCCAATATTTGCAATAGAATATTTACCTATTACAAATAATTAACAAGACTGGATATGTGACGTTGCCTGCCTCAAAATCAGTCCCCGTCATTAACCGTTAACCATAATTAATTAATTAACCAGCTCCTTTGATCACATTTATTGATTTCTATTTCTTTTTATAGTATTTATCAGCTCTTCAGTTCATTCATATTTTTAAGTGGACTGCAACAATGCATTGTTGTCATCATTTTCATTATTAGCAGTTTTATTACATTGTAATTATTAATAGTAACATAGCTACATTGTTCCTAATTGCAGCAACTTTTACATTGTTTTGCTTTATTTTGTACTGAATTGATTTTTCTCACTTATCTGTGGAAGAAAAAGAAAATAAATTTGGAGAAAAAAAATCAAATTTAATTTTTAATTTTTTTTTCTGTTAAAATTGTATGATACTTTATATTTAATAATTGTGAAACAAAATTCTCATGAAATGATTATTATATTTTTAATATTTGCTTAGTAAGCTTATCTTTTTCATTGAAAATCATTCACTAAAAACAAATCATTTCGTTTACTGAGACTAATTTAGCAAAAGTAATGATAATACATGTAATTTCATTTTTTATAAACAAAAAATACTTCAAATCAAATTTCTTTTCTTCCTTGCTTCTAAATTTCTGATTGGTTCTCGACATGGTATGCCCCTCTGAATCGTGGAATCCACTAATTCAGATAGAATGCATTCAAAGTAAAACAGTGACAATTTTGGTAGGATATTTGGCATGAATTCCTTAGAAGAGTAAAAGAACCAGATAATGCAGTACGGTAGGAATTTATTAACAGCCGACGCGTTTCATTATAAACACCGTCTTCACGGGCATAAACAGCTACAAAGTTGAGAACGCCTGCACATCAGATTATATAGTGAACAGGGACGTCTATCCACCAATCAGAAAAATAATAACTACGGGGGAGAACCAATTCCACTAAGGTGAGAGGAGAATTTTTCTGACTGGTGGATTCACAGAGTGAAAATGAAAATAGAAACCAGCAGTGCTTGTTCATTAATTGACAATATGACTGATAACATCGAGTAAATGGGTCTCTTTCGAATGATAATTGGTTGTTCAAAAGTTTGTCTGGATCAGTCTTATGGAATTTTCTGATTTCCAGTGCTTCATACGTCAGAATCTTCTTTGAGTCTTTTAGCGTTCGTACAATGGTCATTATTGTATTTATTGGATCGAATTGGTGTTTCTTCTTTATGAGGTGCTCCGAAAACGCTGATTTTTTGTCCCCATTGATCCTGAACCTACGATCCGCAGCGAAGCTCTCTCTGAACTACCTTCTCGTACATCAGTTGTAGTAGCATCCACAATCCATATACACTGCTCTGCAATGAAATTGCCCCACCCACAAGGAGGTATCCGAATGAGCCAAAAGTAGGTATACAGCAAGAGATACATCTGAACACACCTTTATTACGTTACGCAGCCAAAACGTGCGCTCGTTTGTATAGAGTGTCCCAACGGAAAGCGGCATCAGTAGGTTGTGGCGCCACCTCTAGCGGCGATGCATTGTTCCAGCCGCAAGTGTAGGTGATCATACTGGTGGCGAATGTCATCTTGGGGTACGTCTGCTCAGGCCTGGTGAATCTGCTGTGTCGGATCATGAAGTGGTATATGCTGTGCGTTTTAGGTAAGAAATGCGGATTCAAAAGCATAATTTGTAAATTTTTCCATTCACTTTTTGTACAGTAAAAGCACGTAGAATAAGTGTTTGCAAAAATATTAACCGCTCAAATAAAATAATACCTTTTCGATTTTTTTTCAGGTTCAAATAGAATCTAAGATATATTGTATTCGACCTCGTCTCCTTGATCTCTTGCGACTAGACGTGACTCTTCTACCTCGGCTTAACATTGACAGAACTTTCTGTATCTTCTAATGCAGAATACGTCTCTACTTGTAACTGCGGGCTTTCATCATATGCCATCGCATAATACTCATGATAAACGTGCTGAAAGGAAATTATTTACTGGCACCAATTGCATTTGATAAATGGGCTCATCTAGCAATCATCGCGTGAGAAGATGCAGGATTATTTCTTGAATTGAAAACACGCATCTCGAACGTTTTTTTAGTATGACTTGCTCTCTTGTATTCCAGTTTGATACCATGCGTGTTCAATAAATGGGCGAAACACTGGTACAAAGAGAATGAAATGCTAACACATCTTAATATGCTCTTCCGGTTTGATATTTGCACATTTTCATCTTCACCATGCAATAAAATAGTTATTCTGTGAGAATACCAATTTTGTTAGACTTCTCTGTTTGCCATAAGTATTTTAAATACTATTTTTACAAGTACGTTGAGGTGGTTAAAAGATGTTGGGTACGAGAACAATTTAAAAACTATAGTTCTACAGTGTGAAAATAATTCTGCCATTGCAAGCCGCGGTAGAGGAGTCACGTCTATTCGCGGGAGAATACGGGGACGAGGCCGAAAATAATAGGAGATATTAGATTCTATTTTGATTTTATTTGCGCCTGAAAAAATTGAAAAAATGCTTTATTTTATTTGGACAGTTAATGTTTTTGCAAAAGATTGTTCTACGCGATTTTACTGTCACAAGATGAAGAGAAAATTTTGCTTAATTATACTTTTTCAGGGATTTGAATCCGAATTTCTTTGTCTAAAAGGCACACCGTTTACCACTGCACCACTAATAGCATTGTGTTTATTACTTGTATATTAATTATTTAATTATATTATTTTTTCTTATACGCTTCCTCCAATTTTGTTTTGTCAAAACTAAGGGCCCACACAGTCATATGACGGGTCTTGCGGGGAAAGTATGGACCAAAACCTTTAGCACAGGCACCATTTTGCCTTATTTCAAGTGTACCCATGACATAAGGGGCATAGTAAACCAAAATTATTTTTACTCAAGTCTGGCATCCTTAACGATTTGGCCAACCGTGGCGCTCCAGTCAGTGAGGGAGATCAAAGTATAGATGATGGTTAGTTTTTCCATATTAATGTTAAATAAAAAAAAAATCTCTAACTTTATTTTAATATTTCTCTTTCTTTTTACTCACTCATCATCACAAAGTATACAAAGTGAACATTTTTATAACAGCAGAAAAAACAGGAATATACATAAAGATTGCTGGAATCGCTGACTTCTTAGGAATAAGAATAGTAGTTGCTTTATGAAGATTAAGTGAAACTATAGATACAAAGAAAGAAGATAGAAGGCAAAAATGATTGATTGAGATCAAAAGTACCCTAAATGTTGACCCAGATATAAGCTAAAACCATTCGACGTTTCATCAAATTCCGTTCAGTGGTTTTTGTGTGAGGTGCCTATAAACAAACAAACAGACAGACAAACAGACCAAAATCCCAAAAATGATCTTAATACGTTCTATCACTTAACAGTCATCCCCCAAATTTGTTTTAAAGTAGTCATCATTCAGCATATATATTTTTATGTACCATGAATATGCATACAGATACCTACATGAGAAGAAACACTGTCTCCCAAATTCACCCTAAACAATCTGAACGAAGTAAAAATCTTCGAAAAACTATCCATACACAAAGCAACACTTACAGATAAAACCCATTTATTCAATAACCAAATCTAATCAGAACATCAAAGCACATTTAAATTTCTAAATTCAATCTGGCAACAATAACACCATCTACAGCTTATAAAAACCAACAACAACAACCAACGAAACAGGTTGATTTATGGAAATAGTGTTTTTAATTATGTTTGATTTGCAGGTTTTTGGTTTCATTTTGAAATGTGGGAGTTGGATCTTTATTTCATTTTATAAAGTTATTTTAAAAGATAAATTATGTCAATATTTTAGAAATAGAGATCATTTTGTATGATTACTGTTGCATTCCCTTTATTTGCTTTTAACGAAGATCATTGAAACACATACTGAAGAAAAATGTAAAATGGTCACGTGATTGTGTTCCAGGCCACCACCAGATGCGTTATAATCAATTAATATACAGTACTACATTATCGTATTTAATGAAAACTATGAGTGATCTACCCTCCACCACATAAAAAAAGTATATCATATCCCATAATGGTCCTCCAAGCCTTGGACCATAATCAAAACCAAAAAATAAGAAAACAACTAAAAGATAGAAGAAAGAAAGAAAGAAGAATCCGTGCAAAAACGTGATCTGTAGCTCGCCCAGAAATGGGGAAATTTAATTACTCGTATAAACAGCCGGTATGTAAATAGCTGCATTTACTATTTTGTATAGTAAAAAAAAAAAAAAATTTAATCCTATAATTTTTTTAGTTATGCAATAAGTGCTTAAACATAAAAATAAATAAACAAAAGCTTAACAAAATCAGAGGTTATTATGTTGTTACGACAACAACACTTGCACGCTTTCCCATCGTTTTATATCCCATTGTTCGGAGTTCACCTGAGGTACTTCAACACCAACACGATCAGCTAGAAGAAAAATATAATTCCTCGGGAACTTCGTGATTGATCCAGATCAAAAGTACCCTAAATGTTGATCCAGACTGTAGGCTATAACCATATTAAGTTTCATCAAAATCCGTCCAGTAGTTTTTGTGTCTTGCGCGTACAATCAAACAGACAGGCAACAGATTTATTATATGTATAGATAGATGGATTACCCAATAACAATAAAAACTTTAAAACTATAAACAAAAACATTTTACAATTCATAATGTAATTTTTAATTATAAATCATATTTGAACATTTTGAGCTCCGGTTGTTGTGTGCGCCGCCCTACTGGTCAAATATTTAGGTTGCCAAACTCTCCCTCCGCTAGATTTTGTCATACTTGGAGTAGAAGTGATTTTGAAGCCAAAGGCAGTAATGAGTCATGGAGCTCCTTCCGATCGGCATTCTTATTTTTCGTTAACTTTTTATCATTAGAGATCGATTGGAATATCTTTATAAGCGATATCTATGGCTATTAATACTCTCATTTTACATGTCAAATAAAGATGTTTTTACCATTGAGTTCACCTCTAATTACGTCAGGATGTCAATAGAGTTGACCTATGATTGATTTTCGTTCGGTCAATTATTTTCTTTTTCACCTTTTCTTTTTGATTCCTGGATTTATCCCCCTTCCCTCCTCCCTGGTTTATCCTTATCAGTCTACAAACGTTGGAATCCTTATCAGTAAATCACGTGATAGCAGTTTAAAACCAAGGACGAGCGAGGGAGGAGAGATATCTTTCATTGCTAACATTTTTATTTCAGTGAAAGGAAAGCCGTCGATATAATTTTCCATAAATCTGCCATAATTATTCCATAAATTGATATTATGATGAGAGTAATTATTTTAAAACATTATAAACTAAATGAAACGAAAAGTAATGCACTCAAGGATTGAATAAGGTAATGTGAAATTCTAAATTGCCAATTGAAAGAAACTGTGTTTTTCTGTTTGATTTTTTATTTGAAAAAAGGAATTCGATTGTTATCTAGAATTTTTAAGAATTCTTCATTTCTTTTAATGGACATAACAAACAAAAAAAAATAGGTAAGGTATTCAATAAAATTAATTGCTCTTTCAATTGATGCATAAGATTCATTTTGAGGCCTCATATTCAGGTATTCATATTATATCATTGTCGTCATTTTTCCATCAGATTAGAATTTTATTACAAAATTATTATATTTTAACAATAAGAAAGAGCATTTTAAAGCAATTTAAATATATATATTGATATATATATCTGTGTATTCTTTCATTTTTGTTAAACGTTTAAACAAAATGAAGCAGTTGGTCAGAAATGAGGAAGCAGTTCACAATGGAGATCCTGCTTTTCATTTATAATATTAGTATATAATAATACCGTATTATAATTATATATTAGTGTATAGTAATTTT
The DNA here is from genome assembly GCA_023313115.1 of Rhysida immarginata. Taxonomy (NCBI): domain Eukaryota; kingdom Metazoa; phylum Arthropoda; class Chilopoda; order Scolopendromorpha; family Scolopendridae; genus Rhysida; species Rhysida immarginata. Next base: position 223,299 of record JAHWFO010001990.1, read on the forward strand.
ATTGTATATAATAATTATTTATTACTAGAATTCCATCCGTCACAAGACGGGTGTCAACCGTACAGGTTGAAGGGTAAAGAAATGAAAGTTGGAACTTAATATTCTGCAACAATATTCTGTTCATCTGCATATAAAAAAATCAACACCGAGCATTTTCAACACCTTTTAGAAAGAAAGCCTATGCACTGAAAATTCATTTACATTCGCTTCCCGACGTCTCGCTCTCCTCTCGCCGCTCACTCGTCTCGGACGCCGTACGCAATTTCGAATTCGTTCCTCGCTGCTTCGTGCTCAGGCTCCCGTCTCTTTCGACGCTTGGCCTAGGCTTTCCGTTGTGCTCGAACTTATCGCCGAAGCTCTTTTCTTTTCGAGCTCTAACCTTCTTGTCCCAGAAACTGCTCCCTTTTTCGCACTGCCTCGGTTAGAACCACAGCTTAATGAAAACAAGTCGACCAACCAGGGTCATTAGAGGAGGCGTTAAGTAGCAAGTGGGCGGTAAGGGGGCGTTAAGTAACAAATGGGCAGTGGGGGAGGGGGTGATCGCGAGACATGCGAATGATGTGCAGCTATGATTCAGTTGTGTGAGCTGACATAATACGAGGGCTATTTCTTTTCAACCTCCGATGGGGCATAAAATAAAGACAAGTGTGAATAGGAAAATTACTTTTCGACAAAGCCACTGTAGAAATTGAGGCGTTTGTTATACAGGTGGACGAGCTCACCGTCAGCAAGTTGATATATGTCTCCACGGCGTCTTGAACCTTTTCTTTGATGCGAAAGTGCTGTCCTCCCAGATCTTTCTTCAGTTCTCGAAAAAGATGAAAGTCAAGAAGACGCCATGCAGACCGATTTCAACATGATGGCAGCAAACTTCTATGAAGCAAGTATTGGTAAAATCGTCCACCGGTATGAAAAACGGTATATATATCTTTACGGTGACTATGTCAAAAAGTAACTTTGATTGTACTTGGTAATAAAATCATTTTGCTATTCACATTTGTCTTTATTTTATGCTCCATCGGATGTTGAAAATAAAATAGCCCTTGTAATTAATTGTATCGCCAATGACAGTAGCAAAAAATAATTTTTTAAAATTATAAATCCGTTCACTTCTATAATTAAATGATGGTGAGAGCAGTGAATGGGAGGTGCTTGTTGGATCTCTGTTGCAACAATGGACTTTCCATCACAAACACCTTCTTCCAGCACGGGAATCTCCATAAGTATACCTGGTACAGGGATGCAATGGACCAGTAGTCACTGATTGATTTTGTAATCGTTTCAGCTGACTTATTCCGATCAGTGTTGGATACTCGTGTGAGAAGAGGGGCAGAACTATCAACTGATCACCACCTTGTTGTCTGCACTTTACGGTTCCCTGAATCCATGCCAACCAAGCGAAATACTAGGTTCAGACAAAAACTTGGCGCATCAAATGGGAGGCATTGGAGGATAGAACTGTGAGGCAGACCTTTGCAGATAACATATCTTCAAGTTTCAAAGAACTACCCAGTGATCGTGGTACTGTTGAAGAGGAGTGGCAGTTGTTTAAAACTGCTGTGATTACTTCAGCTACATTGTGCTGTGGTCGTAAGCGGCTGAGTGTGGCGCAGGGCGGTGAGAAAGGATTGCATGGTGGAACGGTGAAGTCCAAGAAGCTGTCAAGGCAAAGAAGGAAGCCTATTTGCTATGGCTTGCAAATAAGTCAACTTCGAGTCGAGTGCGGTACACTGAGGCGCGAAAAGCAGCAGCAAAGACAGCATCAACAGCTAAAGCCAAGGCCTGGGAGAAGTTCGGGGAAAAATTGGAGGCAGACTATGGTTCGGCAAACAAGGTGTTCTCGCAGACCGTGCGCTGCCTCCGTGGAAAGAAGTCTCTTTCATCACAAACTATTAAGAGTTCAGATGGGAGGCTTCTGAAAACGGAGGAGAACGTATTGCATAGGTTGAAGAAATACTTTGCATCTCTTCTTAATCCGGTGACAGCAAAAACTGAGGCACATGAGGTGCACCTTGGAGCGGAGAATAGTCACGGTAGTATCACTGAAACAGAAGTCAGATGGGCAATTAAGTCCCTGAAGACTGGCAAAGCTGCAGGTGATGATGAAATCCGATCCGAGATGTTAAAGGCCTTAAATCAGGATGGTATCCTGTGGCTGACTCGGGTGTGTCAAATTGCTTGGATATCTGGACAGGCCCCTAAGCAATGGCAGACAGGAATTGTGATCCCTATCTTCAAAAAGGGAGATCAGAGAGATTGCAACAACTATCGAGGCATCTCTTTGCTCAGCATTCCTGGGAAAGTGTACGCTAAGTGTCTGGAGAAGAGAAGTCGGGAAATAGTCGACTCCAAACTGTCGGGGGGGCAGTGTGGTTTCCGACCTGGCCGAAGCACGACGGATCACATCTTTGCTCTAAAACAAATCTTTGAGAAATCCTGGGAGTATGCAAAAGAGCTCTACGCTTGCTTTGTGGACCTCGAAAAAATGAGAGTTCCTCGGGAGAAGCTCTGGCAAGTGTTGCAAGAGTATGGAGTGGATGGGCAATTACTGGTTGCTATCATGTCTCTGTACGAAAGCTCTGAGATATGTGTCCGGATAAATGGCATTAAGTCAAGACCGTTCACCGTGGGTGTTGGACTCCGCAAAGGGTGCGTACGGTCGCCCCTCTTGTTCATTATCTTCATGGACTGGATAGACAGAGGCAGCCGAGGCGATGAGCGTGTTTGTGTGGGCGACTGCCTGGTGGAGAAGTTGCTGTTTGCTGACGAGCTTGTCCTCCTTGGGTCTTTGCGCACGAACCTTCAGCATGCACTAGACCGCTTTGCAGCCAAATGTGAAGAAGCTGGGATGAAGATCATTGTGGCTAAAACCGAGGTTCTGGTCCTTTCAAGACAGCCTGCTCAGTGCGCTCTCCATGTTAGGGGAGCCTCATTGAGACAGGTGGAGAAATTCAAGTATCTCGGGATTGCATTCACGAGTGATGAACGGCAGGAGAAAGAATTGGATGCTCGGATCGGTGCAGCAAGCTGTGTCAGACGTAAACTGTGGCGATCCGTGGTAACGAAACGTGAGCTGGGTAATAAAGCCAAGCTCTCCGTCTTCAAATCTATGTTTGTCCCCATTCTCACCTATGGTCACGAGGCTTGGGTAATGACCGAAAGAGTGCGATTGCGGGTACAAGCGGCCGAAATAAGATTTCTGAGAGGTGTGGCAAGTGTTACCTTCTAGTATCTAGTACAGAGGGTAGATTATCGCAAGCGATAATCTGCGGCACCTACTCCTACGAGGGAGTTTTGCGCCATCCCATTAAATAACGACAGCTACGAGATGACAGTAGCAGTCGGGACCGACGGCTTAACGTGCCCTCCGAAGCACGGGGGGTTTCATGATGGAAGAGCTGCTGGGGATAAACGAACCAGAGGCTGTCACCAACTGCTGGAAAACCAGCTATGGTCAATCGGCAAATGGGTCAGACCAAAGTCCCCCAACAGCCGCGCCCCAAATAGCTGTCCCGCCAGCGGTGGCCCTCAAGCCCTGGCCGTCACCCAACCAGCAGCTGGCCGCGCCTGAAGTTGCTGAACTCCATCGATTGGCAAGCCAACCGACGAGACAACCAGGCCACGGCCACCCCCAAGTGTTACCTTACTAGACAGAGTGCACAGCAGCACAATAAGGGAGTCTTTAGGTGTTGAGCCGATACTTCTCCGCGTTGAGAGATCTCAGTTGCGCTGGTATGGCCACGTGATACGGATGCCGCAAACTGGTCTTCCTAGGCAGTTGTTATTTTCCAAGCCGGTGGGGTCGGCCTAAAACCAGGTGGCTAGACTACATAGAGAATCTGGATTCGAGTCGCTTGGATATTACCAGGGAGGACATGTGCCTGATGGTGGAAGATCGCGATCGCTGGAGATCCTCCATAGGGCTGCTGTCCCCGCGACCCTAACGGATAAGCGGGTTTGAAAAGTAAGTAAGTGAGAGCAGTTTACCAATTTATTGCGTAAGCTCTTCGCAAGATGCCAACTGCCCTTTCGATCCATTGCTTTATCTTGCTCCCTTCTTCCGAACTAGTAAATTTTGCTTATATTGAGGGGGTATTCATAGAAATAAGTTTGAGAAACTGTTTTAGATGTTACTCTTTGAGGTGTTAATTAAATGTTTTATATTATTTCTTAGGTGGGCCGTAGGTTTTTGTGGATGATGTTTAATGTGATATCTCGTTTTGTGGTTTGCAGATGAGAAGTGTTTGATTATTATTCTCTTTTAATTTTTGGTAACAATTGATGTTTGGAAGAAGGGCATATGTTAAAATTTTAAAATTTTACAGGAACTCCAAAAACTAAAGGCATCTCATTTCGAGATCGTAATCACTGCGAAAATCATATAAGCCTTTCTTCCATTTTTTAACTTTCAGAAAGTACAGGTACTATCATGGAATTTTTTTTGCTAATATATAATTTATTTTTAAATTTTAATTATTTATTCATATATTTGTAACAATACACCAATTTCTATGTTAAAATGTAAAAAAAAAGTTGAATTATAATTTTAAGTCGATATTTTTACAACCGTGCGACGCCATCTTTCCATCCTTGATCTCCGATGTTGGGACACCATCGAGAGCAATGGCATTACAAGTCGACGCCGAATGCGGTGATAGCATTTCGCAGTCATTTATTCATCAAAATAAGAATATGATAACGATTCAAAAATTCAAAATTTCTAAGTCGCAAATTTTTTTATATTGTTTTTTTTTCTTCATTTGTAAGGAGCTGTGTTTCTAGTTATTTTTACTATTGGTTTTAAGGTTTGTTTTAAATATTTCAGGATAAAAATCTTGCTTGTTGGGCCCCAGTGACTCTTGAATAAATTCATTGAAATTATATAAATTTAAAAAATTATATAGTATTTAATTTAAATAATTTTCTTAATATTCCTTGTAATATTTTTCTAATATATCATTAAAAAATCACTTTATTTTGTGAGATTCACATTTTTATGAACAACAGTAAAACAATAAATACTTTTTTATGAAAAAATATTTTTTCCTTTCCCACTTCAATCATTAATTTTAAAGCGGATCTAATACAACCACAATTTTTAAATTTTAGTAACAATTTTATTAGCAAAAATTAAGAAACACGCACAAGAAACGAAAAACGGAACGGAAACTATTAATTTCTCCATATCTGTAATTCAAACGGCACGCTATTTTGGGAAAACCATGGCGTCCGGAGCTTTAACCAATCAGAATCCGTACCGAGTTTTCATCACTCTCCTTACGGGCACTCTGGGAGACTCGTTAACTGGCCACCACGTTCACCAGACTTAACAGCATTGGATTTCTTTTTTGTGGGGACACTTGGAGTCCCTGATTTACGAAACACCTGTTGATTCAGCGTAGAAACTCATCGCACGATTGGCTATTTCGGCAGACAACATCAACGGCACCCCACAGATAATGCAACGGGTGTGTTGGAACGTTCAGAGACGAATGCAAGTCTGCATTGACATTGGAGGACGCCATTTCGAACAGTTGTTTTCACCAACAAAACAGTGCACCATGTACCATAACTCATAAATGATGCATTTGCAGACCCATGGTTCATAGAATAAAAAATGCTTATTCTGATCAGTTCTATCATTCCTCAAAGTATGTAACACAACTGAAGTTACACCCTGTATATTGAGTAAATCTACACCTTGCTTTTTTTTGGGAATAGTTGCTCGTCTGGAGATCATAAATTTGTAGTTTGCAGATCGTGTTTGTAGTTTTTCAAAGCGCAAATTACGCGTAATTTCTTCAAATATATGTTCGCTCATACAGGGTGATTCAGTCAATTTCTGACCATTTCACTCGAATGACGTGCATCAGGGATAAACAATTGAAAGAATATGAGCGCCATATCGAATTTTTAAATAGTTTGGAGTTTGTATTGTGAGCTCTTCTATTAACTGTAAAACTGTCCATGACCGATAGTTTGACATTGTTTCTGATTTCTGGAACAATACTGGCATGGACCACACCAACAGCACATCATTCTACGAGTTATACGCTTTCTCCTCCGTATTCAGAATGGGCGCTGCATGAAAATCGTATTGTTGAAAAATGGCGCCCACTTTATCAACAGAGCAGAAATGCAAGGTTGTCGAATGGTATTTCGAGACAAAATCACCTGTAACCGTGCAAAGAAAGTTCCGGAAGGAGTATAAGTGTCGAGACGCACCAGGCAGGCAAGCAATCATGGATTTTGTCAAGCAATTTCGTGCCACTGGATGTGTTAAAGGCAAGAAAAAAAGGCAGGAGCGAAGCTCCTGTTCGAACGGTCGAAGTTGTCGAAAATGTTCGCACAATGTTGGTCGATTCCCCTACCAAAAAATCTGTTCGCCGCCTATCCATTGAAGAAGGGCTGTTGTATATCACGACGTGGCGAATTTTGAGAAAGGATTTACACCTGTTCCCGTATAAGATCCATGTTTATCAAGAGTTAGCAGACACTGGAAGACAGAAGTGACAAACGATTTGCGATGGAGTTTGGAGCAGAAATGGAAGCCAATCAGGACATTGTGGACATCCTGTGGGTGTCAGATGAGGCCTTCTTCCATCTGTCAGGTGACTTTAATAAACACAACGTACGTCACCCTCATGAGATCCATAAGTCACCTCTTCATCCACGAAAGGTTATGGCTTGGTGCGCGATTTCCAAAAGAGGCATCATTGGTCCGTTCTTTTTTGAGGGCACCGTAACGTCACAGGCTTATCTCAACATGTTGGAAACCTTCTTCATCCCCGAGCTGCGAAGGAGGCGTATACCGCTTCGACATCAATGGTTTCAACAGGATGGGGCTAGGCCTCACACCACTAATGAAGTGCTAGACTTTCTCAATCAGAAATTTGGAAATCGTGACATTTCACACAGGTTTCAGAACGATTCGGGGATGGTTTTCTTTGGCCCCCTACGAGTCCTGACCTAAACGCATGTGATTTTTATCTCTGAGGGTTTCTTAAAGACAGTGTGTTCACTACAGCACCAAGAACCCTAGACCAGCTGCGACAAAGCATCGTCCACAAGGATGCAGCAATCCTGGATAGAGTTATGAACAACTTCACCATTCGGCTGCGAGCAGTTCAAAACGTTCGTGGTGGCCACATTGAGCATATCATCAAGACTTTTACACGGGAATAAAAACTCCGGACTGCCTAAAATATCATACTGAAATGTTAAGTTTTTAAACATTAATGGGTCAATAAATCATAGTACTGAAATGGTAAGAAATTGACTGAATCACCCTGTAGTATAGGAGGTTCCACGTTCTTCACCAAATAAGTTCGTAGTCATAGTGCTCAGTTCATAACCATCACATGCATATGGCAATGCAGTGAATGCAGTGAGCTTATCTAGTGAAACAATCCAGTACTATACGCCCGTCCTAGTCACCTCATTCTCCGTGCAGATCTTTATGTGAAGGAGCATTGCTTTATCGATGAAAAGACGCCATGCACTAGCATCATTGTCTTATGTTACATTGTGGAGCAAGCAAAAATTTTAAACTAGAACTGTAACCTTCCATAATAGTGTCATTTCAAACTGTAGTTGAGTAATAGTGCGAAGGAAAGAAAAAAATTTTAAACCAGCAGTAATTAAAATAATCGGTGTGAGGTATAGTGTAGCAGTCAAATTGACTGGCCGCGGTGGTAGTGAGTCTTCTGCGTTAGCCTTATGCATGTCTTCCTTATTCGTTCCTGCATGTCCTCCCTTGCTGTCAGCTGTTATTGGTGCACAATCTCCTTTAGCCGTACCCAGAAGAAAAAATCGTGGAGAGTGAGATCTGGGTTTCGAGAGAAACGTGCTACGGGTTCAATCCTACCAATCCATCGCAGGGGGCAGTTCAATGAATTCTCCTACGATTCGGGAGTCATAAGCCGGGCAGCAATCCTGCTGAAACCACATGCCAACTCCTCTCCAAGAGCAGAGCTTTATGGATTAAGGCAGCACGTTTTCCAGAAAGTGGACATAGACTACCCCTTCAGGTTACCCTGTAAGTAATTCGGGCCGATAATGTAGCCTCCAACGTTTATATATTCCTCACATTTTGGTCGTCTACTTCACTAGTCAGTGAAGATGTGCAAGCCTGTATCTTATAATGCTGACATTACCCACTCGCAGAACTGATGGCCGAGCACAGATAATCTACAAAGAGCGTTCAAAAAGTAGTGCATCACAATTTATTTCTCTGAAAGTTTGGAACATACAACTTTACAAAGGATTTTCCTAGGATCAGTTATTTGCACTATGGATGTGCACCTCCCCATTGCCTTTAAACGTGGCTTCATCTGTCCACACACGGGTAAATGGAAATTTTATGGCTGGTTTGTAAAAATCCAATCTACTCTGGTAGTTACACCCTAAGTCCCTTCGCACACTAAGCGACTAAAAAGAAACCAGTTACAACATAAATCACCAATCAGTTGCTAAATAGTTGCCACCCGTTGACTTCAATTAGTAGTAGCACACAGCGCTACTAGTTGGTAACCAGTTTGTAGCGTGTCGTTGATCAGTCATCCGCAACTCCGCATGCAGAGTTGCTCGGCGATTTATTTCTAGAGTAGCTTTGTTAACGGCCACGTGAAACGGCGAAAATGGTAGAACAATACTTCCATTTAATCTAGAATCCTTGAATTTAGAATAGACAACTCTTGCAGCAACAAATGCTCTGCATTTTATATTTATTTCAATGTAGGGTGAACCCAATAACTCCTCTACTTCTGCCAGTTTTTCCTTTTTCTATTTTAATAATAAAGGATAATATCTTCATCACTTGAATCACTATACTCTATCCAACGAAAGTTGGAGTGGGCGTGTCCAGTTAAACTTCCTATTACAATTGTTAGACATTGTTGCCAAAGTAGAATCAAAGTAGAGTACCATTACAATTGTATAGACATTTTTAACTCGATAATAACAATAGCTTTAATCACAATAATAAAATTATAATTTAAACACAATGTTATAACAAAGCCGCGATAATCGAGAAGTTACTGAATTTCATAAACTTTCAGTAGCGTCGTGTGCGATTCATAGTTGGTAACTGGTTGGCGATTTGATTTTCTAATTAGTTTAGTTTCTTTTTAGTCGCTTAGCATGCGAAGGGCCTACGAGTGCCTAGTAGAGATGAATGTAGAAGGGATGGAAACTACTGCTGTTAAATATCTGCCACACAGTTATATGGCTTATTTCTTAGTCAGGACAGAACCGTCTCGTGGAGACGGTCGGGTCCTGTCGAACGGGGAGCAGATCATCAGCAGCTCTATCACCTCATACCGTCTTCTAATCATAGTACCCGTGTTGTGATTGGGCTGCAAATAACCAGTGTGCATTATACAAGTCGCAAACCGCTGAAAAACCATTCTGGAATGATGTGTACAATTAATATATCATTCGGCGTACAACCTCTTCGCAGGCATTATCTTTTTTAAGTTTTACTGACATTCTCTTAAAACCGTCAACATGTCAAACGCTTCTTCGTTGAACAAGCTATACTCGATGTTAACCTGCCAGGATAGCAACAAAGAATGCACAAGGGTCGTTAACACTGCAACAGAGATAAACACGTGACGTGAAAATGTTTTAAAGGAACGCCAACAGGGCAAATTGCAAACACCTGACCTGAAATTATTGGAAAAAACTTCTACTTCAAAAGTTGTTCAAAGTTTTTTTGGGCGGAAAAATGGGATAGCTATCATTAAATTCTTCACTTACATGTTAGCCTTTACCCATGTAAATTTTTGCCCCAAAGCTCTAGGACGTGGAACTTTGAGAAAAAAAGCCTTATTTGGATGTTCCGAAACATCTTCTAGATGTTAAGTAGTAAGGTAAAGTATTCCATTTTCTTGTGGGATTGGGTTGAAATTTGATACTAATTGTCTTTCATCATTTTAAATGCCTATATTAACGCCTAAGCTTACCTAACGTAACCTTACATTTATTTAAAGTCATATTTAAATGGAGAAAATTGAGTATGTGTTTAGGTAAAAAACCTTTTTCGGTTAAGAGATTTGGTTCAAAAGTTAATACAGATCTACAATTTTGGTGTTAGGTCTACATATTAAATTTCATCCATCTACACTGCTTTGCAATGAAATCTCCCCACCAACAAGGAGTTATCCGACCTTATCCATATTTAGTGGGGGGGGGGGGTCGTCTACCTCCGACTAGTAAACGATTAGATGAATGCTCACGAAACATGACCATTTGGGTTGATACAGGATGTCCGGGTGCCTGTATAGGCTCATCAGTTGACAGCTGTGCGAGACGTTCCATGCAGTAGGGAGGAAGCAACTGCCTCGTGAACGTACAGTACTGTAATCCGCACAACGGTCTCAATGCCGCGACGACGACAACGACAACCGTTCACGCGCAATTAACGGACTTGGAACGAGGTCGGATTATTTGCCTCTCCGAGGCTGTATGGTCAACCACACGAATTGCTGTCCATGTGTAACGGGATGCACAGACGGTAGGCCGATATTGGAGGCAATGGCGAGAGGAAGGCACACATGCCAGAAGACCAGGCTCTGGGGACCGGAGAAGCACGTCAGCTCGTACCGATAGGCGGATACTACGAACAGCGCTAGCGGACAGGACTATCAACCTGCAGCAACTGCGCGACAACATCACTATTCCCGATACTGCTCCAGTGTTAATAGCGACAATAGCACGCCGGTTACAAGATGCGACAATGTCTGCTAGGCGTCCATTGTTATGTCTTCCTTTGACACCTGAGCACCGCGCGATACGACTGCAATGGTGTCGTGAACGAGTGGGCTGGCGAGTGGAATAGCGCCCGGTGGTCTTCAGCGACGAATGCCGCCTTTGTTTGGACACCGACGACAGATGCGAACTGGTGTGGCGCAGACCATTGGAAGGTGCCAATAAACAATGCACCCGGTATCGCCATCGTGGACCAACACCCGGGATCATGGTCTGGGGTGCCATCGGCTATAATACCAGAACGCCTTTAGTCACCATCCAAGGCACCCTGACAGCAGCACGGTACGTCACAGAGATTCTGCAGCCCGTATTACTGCCCTTTCTGCACACCATACCCGGCGGAGTCTTTCAGCAGGATAATGCCAGACCGCACACGGCAAACAAGAGCACGGCATGTCTGCATGATGTTAAATGCCTGCCATGGCCCGCGAGGCTCCCAGACCTATTGCCAATTCAGCACTTGTAGGACATGGTGGGACGTCGTTTACGATTACCCCGGAATCTCCATGAACTGACACAGTAGGTTCACCAGAGCTGGGAAGACGTACCCCAAGATGACATTCGCCACCTGTATGATCACCTACACCTGCGGCTGGAACAATGCATCGGCGCTAGAGGTGGTGCCACAACCTACTGATGCCGCTTTCCGTTGGGATACCCTGTATAAAGGAGTGCACGTCTTGGCTCCATAACGTAAAAAAGGTGTGTTCAGATGTATCTCTTGCTGTATACCTACTTTTGGCTCATTCGGATAACTCCTTGTGGATGGGGCAATTTCACTGCAAAGCAGTGTAACTCTTTGCGTTTTTGAATTATTGGGTTCACACACTTAAGGGCACACATTCCAAAACGAGGTTAAGTCTAAAATCTCGAGTTCGAATTTTTCGACGATGAAAAGACTTTCTCTATTACGGAAAAGTAAACATGGTTTTACGGGTGCTCTGAAACACGTTGTATATACAGGGTGAACTAAAAAAACAGGGACAACTTCAGGGGGGGAGGGTGACACTTCAGAAGAAAATTAACAAAATTTCTTATCAACCTTTGTCCTGAAATGCATAGGACAAAAATGATCATGTGACTTTTCTGCGCCAGGGCCTGTCTTTCACGTGGGCTACGGCCCGTATAGCAATACAGACAGTACGTTTATTCTGTTGCAGAGTTACTTTTCAGCAATCGTCGTGTAGCGGAAGAATAAGGTCTGATTTTTTCATCAGAAACAAGCCGAAATGGTCTTCACGTACGGAAAAGTACGTCGTAATGGTCGAGAGACCACACGGATGTGGAGATGTCACTGTAACTTGTGATGTTAATTCAGGAACAGGCTGGAACATTCGAACGAGTGCGGCAATCCATGACTCGACGTGTGAATTCATGCACTGCGTCCCAAGTAGGTCACTTCGCACTTCTTTTTTAACATTTACACAGTTACTGCCACAGTAATGTTATGTTCTGAAATAATTGCCCTATTATTCGTCCATTTCAAAATATATATTGATATGAAATTTTTTATTTCTTTTCTGATCAGGTCCTGATCGCCTTCTGAAGTTTGTCTCTATTGTTTTAGTTCACCCTGTATAATAGGAAAAAGTTTATTAAATTACTGTACATAACAGAAATTTGAGATCAGAATCTTCAAGGGGCAGGGAAGCGCGGGACTATGTTCGAAAACTTGGAAATATGAATTGAAAATGTTCTCACAGGACTACTCTAAACCTATCAACCTGGTGTGGCACTACATAATTATCCATATTAACTCTTTTAGGGGGGGGGTAACGAATTGTAGAGTGTGCTATCCATGTAGCGTGATATCTCCACCATGACCTACCTAATACCTTCCCAGAGTCCATCGGAATTACCATGAAAAATTTCATCAAGATTGGTCTAGCCATTTTGAGATGCATAGCGAACAGATAGGTCCATGTGTGTTTCTTTCTTATATAAATCTATAGTTTAATTTCAATCTTGAATAAAATTTGCAAATTTGATCTTCAAAGCAAGAAGGTCACTGTCTAATGAGATTTCAAAAAATAATATTTATCGATAATAATTCATAGAATTAAATTCAATATATGGACCTAAAATATCTATCTCCTGAGGAACAATGCAAGGTAAAGTTTGTGCAACAATAGACTGCTCTGTTTGTTTCAACAGTAGTGATAGCAACACAAAATTCTAAAATTGATATGGCATTAAATGCAAAAATTGGAGAAAATATACCAGATTCAGCCAATCAAATAGTTATGTATGTAAGACATGTTCATTAAGACATGTAAATGAATCTCAAGACTGATCATTTTGTAAATTTCATTAACAAAAATATTTTGAGGACACACGACTTACAAGCATAAATCGAGGACCACCCTCTTATAAAATATAATATTCTTCTGGCTTTCTAATTTCCTGACCATAATTTAAAGTTTCGCGTAATGGTCGTCAGCATACAGCTGAAAGGGTCTTCCTCCTCTGAGAATCAGTGAGAAAGCGTCGGAAATTTTAACAATACATATAATTCCTGTCCTTTGTGCTTTTCTTAGAAATGATAGTTGTTAAAATGTAACATTTTCTTGAAAAGCTTTAAAAATGAGCAGTAAATGGACATAATGGAGAGTTAGCAGACTACTGAGAAACAGTGGAAAGGCGGCAGAGAAAGCAGCCCCTGCACTCGGTGCGGTATCGATTTTTCCAGAACACTGCTTCAACTAAACGAGTGGTGAGTGACCCTGTGGCCGTCGATGCAAATGTGTCAACAGAAGAAACTGCGACTGCCAGATCACACCAAATGATGAATGCACCAGTTTTGCTTCAAGACCTCGAGAGCAGAGTGTGAATTGCAACAGTTTACCAATTAGAAAAATTGATGGCAAAATTCCGTGACCTGGATTCGAACCAGGAACCCCAACTGTCATGGTCGATACCTCTATCAATTGGGCTATCACAGACACTTGAATAGCCATGTTGTCACTAAGTGTCTTAAAGATAATCAAGTTGTCAAGAAGGAAAGCCCAATGGGGGGTGGGCACCCGGTTCACAGATCGTGAATTTCTCCTATCCAAACCATCAGAAAGTTTGATGAACACACAATAAGAAATAAAGAAATTAAACTGGAGCAAACACCAAACATTAGGTAAATACTACTTGGTTGTCTTTAAGACACTTAGTGATAGCATGGCTGTTCAGGTGTTTGCGATAGCCCAATTAGTAGAGGCGTCGACCACGACAGTCGAGGTTCCTGGTTCGAATTATCATAACTTCAGGATAATTCTCTAATATTCTATTTGCTTTTAGAGAATTATCCATTTTTGCTTTGATAAAGGATAGGCTCTATCCGAAACGTCAGCTCTTTATTTGATTTTTTAGTTTTATTTTGATTATACTTATATATTTATTATTTTGTTATTTGTTAATTATTATTTTTTTATTTTTCAGTTGTATTTATTAACTATTCATTCAGATAATGCAAACTTTCATCAAAAATGAGCCCGAGCAAAGCCGGGTATATCAGCTAGTCATAAATAGAAATCAAATCGAGCCAATCAGAAACATATATTATTTTATCAATTTAATGACGAATGTAGAAGAAAAGAAGGACGAGAGACAAAAAATCTGAAATGAGAAAAAAAAAATTGAACCCAGGATGGCAAGATACTGACGTTTCGGATAGAGTCTATCCTTTGTCAAAGCACAATGATAGCTCCCTCTCCATCTTTTACTAGCCGGCCAGGTGGCCGAGAGGGCTAGGGCATAGGTTTTCTAGTTCTTGAGTCCATCTGGTCGTGGGTTCGAATCCCGCCGTGGGCATGTATGTTTGTGCCGGGCTGCGTACAGCTATAACTTGTGTAAAAGCCGCAAAATGACTTTAGTAGTCGACGCCAAAAATTCTAATCAACCATCTTTTACTTTGACAAAGGATAGTTTCTATCCGAAACGTCAGCTATTTATATGGTTCAGTTTTTCTCAAGTTAATGAATTTCATCCAGCCAGAGAGATCCATACTTCACAAGTTCGTTGGTCGATCAGAAATTTACTCTTATTGACACGATGCAACACTTAAATTTTTTTGGTCGACAGTGTATCCAACTTCGAGGATATATTGTGCGCTCATAGAACGCTTTAAGTGTATATCAGTCCAGCTAATAAGACTGTAGGGCACTGTTAAAAATACTCTCTCTGGTTTGGTCTTAATTCTGGCAGGGCCAGCCAGAGGGCGGTTCTTAATGCACGAGATCCCATGCCTTGACTTTCCACGATAAAAATATTTTTGAAAATGCGCCCGCGGTACAAGTACAGAAAAACATACATAATTTACCGTAAAATCTCAAATAAAAGCCGGGTGGGGTGTACGAAATAAATTAAACGCCGGGTCTTTTTTGGGTCATCGATATAAATTCCGGCGTTTTTCCTCACTTTCAGATTATTAAACGTCTTTTCATGAGTATGCCTTCTCATTCGGCCGCTTCATTTAACCCAGTGATTCCGAACCAGAACGTCTTATTAACTAATTATTAACTAGTTTTTTTTATTAAATTGCAATTCAAACTTTGCCGGATTTATTGCAGGGTGATAGCGACCGGGAAAACCGGGAAAAGTCAGGGAATTTTACTAAATCAGCAAAAACATGCGAAATTGGAACGAAAATTTGGTCAGGGAAAATTACATGATCAACCGGGAAAAGTCAGGGAATTTTACGCAATCGTTTTGGGACATCCTATTAGACACCCTGTTATTGGGAATAGCCCTTAACGTCGGGTCTCAAATAAACACCGGGTCTCGATTCATCGCCGGGGGGGGGGCCCCCCCCGGACCATTGAAACAAATAGACGCCCGAGCGTGCATTCAAGATTTTACGGTATGTATGTATTGGTGATGATAAATCTCGCGTGTGATGTATTAACTTACACTATGAAGCAACGACAATGCCTCTGTTGAAGAGATGGATGCCCCGCTATTTGAAATTGCGTTCAGGATTTTCGTTTTTTCAGGATGCGAATCAACAATTTTTTAACTATTCCACGATGTTATTAACGCGGTTCCAAATAAAGTTGTATGTGACTGTAGAGTTGTCCTTTAAATTACAGTGCCCGGTACGAAAGAAAAGGAAACTGGCACACTCTTTCAACGAATCAGAAACGGGCAGGAAACTGTGCATTACATATTCCTGGCATTCTTAGTGAAATTGCAACTGAAACGAAAGCGAAACAAATCTGGCAGTCGATTATTCGCATAGAGTATTGTTATTTCTTTACTCTGTGATTATTCGACAGGATGAATACGATATCCCGGTTGCCTTGCTGTTCTCTTTAATTATTTTATCATTATTATCTCTAAGTCTCTTCTCTTTTAAATAGTTAAAGCCATTATAAATTATGGTTCTCATTTGACTGTTTATAGTTTTCCTTTAACAAACAGACTAATAGGCGATGTGTTAATGCTTCAGGAACTCTGAATAAAACAGACATCTACAATCGATAAGCACTTATCTCATGCATGCGCCAGTTTCCTGTTTATTTCGTGCTGGCCACTAAAGGAGAGAATATTAACATTTGTTTAACGTAACTTTAAACATTTTTCAAAAATTAAATTTTAATAAGAATGATAAATATATTGGGCTCAATGTTTCTTTACAGATTCGGGATAAATATGAGAAGATTGATGAAATACTTTTATTGTGCGTGTCTGCTTGCCTTCTGGGCTACAACGTCGATTTATTTATATTATTTTGTGCAAAGAAAATTAGATGAATATGAAAATAAACTATTCGACATGATTAAAGAATAACGCAAGAAAACCTTTTTTTCCTTCCTGCTACTGAAGAAAACACCCTGTCAGAATAAAACTTTTCGAGATCTGTAAAATTGTTTTAAAAGCTTAATATTAACAAATTACTGTCAACATTATTCTAATTTATAAAGTGGTTAAACTGTCTTAAAAAAGATAAAGAAGAAAACGAAAATACTCCAGTGTGAATTTTTACTGTATTTCTTGATGAGTTATGCAATGTCGCCGAGAATTATTCTCTCTCCGATGAACTTTTGTCAATAATGCAAATACATGTATATTATATAAGATAATAGGATATAACAGGAGACTATGTAAAATCCAAGCCAAGAACAACTTGTTAGAAATTTAGTTTCCGTTTCTTGGTAAAACATTAAAGATTATCCAAAAAAGGAAGACCATATGTGTTATAAAGTTATTACTCTTATTTACACATATACGTGCATTTACTTATAGTTAATACTTAAAATACATACTTTAATATATGTTAGGCTTATCTGCTTTATGATAAAATTACACTTGGGGACCATCCACGGGAAAAAGACACAATGGAACTCCACACTAGTAGGAATGACCATGATGGAGTCCACCATCGAAAACGTTGATCATCTAAAACCTGAAGAGCTACAGGCACTCCAGCAAATGGCCTTGAAGCTGTAAAAGATAAACATAAAGAGACTCTCTGAAGTGGCAAAATGACGCCAAGAGAGGAAAACAGTGAGGGAACCTGGGTGGAAAAACTCAGGCAAACCCATTAACTGAATTAACGCACTGGAAAAGTAATGCAAACCCCAGCCAAAAGACCTAGGTCGGAAGGCAGCACTCTTCAATCTTCTGAGAAACTGCACACCTAAAGATCCAGAATCGGAAATGGGCAGGCAGATTTAGCGATGTATTAGCAATCATATAAAAAACTGATATACTGGAAGGCTATTCAGACAAGCAGCTCACTTAGCAGCAGTTGCTAGCCTTCCAGAAATTACTCATGAATCATATGGACGACATGCCGTCGAGCAGTGGCTCTCAATTTAAATACTGCCGTTTGGAGGAAGGAGCATCGATTATTATCTGTGCGGACCAAACCAGCAAAAGTGGTTGACTGAAACAGTCAAAAAATGATCCGTGGGTAGATGAGACTCTCTTGGTGGTTATGAGACAAAAATGAGGTGAGATTTGTATTTTAGAAGTTCACTTTAGGTGAGACACCCTGTATTTTAGAGAATAAGCAAACATCCATAGTAGTTGCCCTTGTATTGCTGAAAGATTAAATAAACACAAAGAGACTGTGATAAAGCAATACTTAAATTTTACCTGTAGCTGACGCGTTTTGAAATCACTTCATCATCAGAGATAATGAATACAATGCGAAGAAGTTGCAGTACACAAAAAGACCGGAAATGCATAAGTTTATTTCCTATGTAAGGCCAATCAGATACTCCATCTTACTGACATCTGATTGGCCACTGCCTCTTATTATGCACTTTCGGTCTTTTAGTGTATTGCAACTTCTTCGCATTGTATTTATGAGCTCCGACGATGAAGTGACTTCAAAGCTACACAACGCGTCAGCTACACAAGAAAAATTTAAGTATTGCTTTATCACAGTCACTTCATGTTTATTTTAGACAAAAACTTGGAAATTTTTTACCAAGGTACTAAAGCGACATTCGTTACTGCGGTAAGAAGAGAAGTTAACGATATAATCATTGGAACACCCAATTTGGGAAAATGGGTCCACAAATGACTTATTGATGAAAGGCAATTTATGGCCGATGGTCATAACTTTAACAAATAAAGACTGGGAAAGAACTTTCATGGAACCAAAAATGACGAACTGGGTTCAGTTTCGAGAAGACTTAATTTCCTCTCTTCTCAATTTCGCTAACAAGATCCATGATACATATAATTTAAAACTGTGTGCAAAGAAACTGGTACAGGTTATTAATCAATCGTATCATAACTGTCCACTACTGTGGAAGAAAAGCAAAAACCTAAGTGTCGTAGAAAAACGATCTTTCTCAGCAGAGGCTATTTTAGGAAAGCTAAAAGAACCAACGAATGGCAAGGATATAACAATACACTTGCTGAGTATAGTAAAGCTGCCAGAACAGTAAACTAATTCTTGGACGTAGTTTTCTGAAACAGTTCCCAATACTGATGAAGGAGCTAGACTCAACAAATACTTAAAAGAGATAAACTAATGATTGTGGGTACCCTCAAAAAGATAAATGGTGAACATAGCAAAAACAGCAACGAAGTCTTAGACACTCTTAATTGATAGGTATTTCCCAGGTGCAGTGACTGATGGCCAGTTGGACCCTAACTTTATTGGTTCTATGTTAAGGACAACTATGGCAAACAGGATTACTACCAAAGAAATTATAAACCAGCAAAAAATTGTATGGAATACTCTTTTGAACTATACAAATCCCCTGGTCCAGATGAAATTATGCCTATTCTACTGCAGCTTGAATCAGATTGGCTTACCTATCCTATATCTAATCTTCAGGGCCAGATTGACCCTAGGATACATTCCTAGAGTTTGAGGGAAAGCCAACGTGATTTTTCTACCGAAATAGCAAAGACCGCTATGACCAACTCAAACGTTTTTGGCCAATAAGTTTAACTTCTTTCTTGTTCATGCGCATAGAAAAGATAAATTTTTTCTTTACCAGATTCTGTGTATCTTTAAAGATCTGATTAGTTGGGAACAACTTGACCACCCGCTTTACATTCCGGACATCGCGTCCTGTAGCTGCCACCTGTTCCGGGAGTCAAAGGAGATCATCGGCAGCCTGCATTTCAGCGATGGTGAACAAGTGAAAACTGCATGATTTTCTTCACCGGTGGCAGCTTCTATGAAGTGATCATGCGGAAGTACATTGAGCGCTATGAGAAGTGCTTAAATAAACTTGGAAACTAAGTGGAAAAATAGCTAAAGGTACAGTCATGGACAAAAAAAACGCTCCCTTGCTGCTATATTTTTAAATGAGTGTTTATTACTTTGCCACCAGGTATCTGATATCATTTAGTTCAGTCAGAAAATTGTCTACATTTTTAACCAATAAAATTATACCATCCTGTTTTAAACGCTCATTTAAAAATATAGCAGCACAAAGTGAGGGAGCGTTTTTTTATGTCCATGACTGTACATAGAATCTGCATGATCACTTCATAGAAGCTCATGTGCGTCTTGATGTGCTTCAAATAGTAGGTCACAGCCGCTTGAATATCCGGAATGTCCTGAAAGGGGCCCCCCCTTTAGGTGCAATTTCAACAGGTGATAGTCACTGAGAGATAAATCTGTTTCGCTTGCTGTTTTTACAAGCTTGAAACAAAATTTGACGTTCGTTCGTTGTTCAATCTTTGCGATCTCTGACATGGCCAAGTTACATTGTTACAACAAACCGTGTGCACGTAGCATTACGAAACAGACATCAACATGAAATTTTAACGCATTACAATACGAAGATCACCTGCGGACACGCAGCGCTCTCTCTTGGCCGGTAATTTAACTAGTCCGGGAAATTTTGAGACAGACAGCAACTCTTGTCCCTTAAGGTGCTCTTTCCTCTTTGGAAAGTGGTGAAAGTCGCAAGGTGCAAAGCCTTTTATCTTTGAACTGCAGTTTTTTATCTTTGAGCTATAGACATTGCAACATCTCTGGTGTGTGGCGATCGTGTGCGGGCGGACGTTATCGTGCTGTAGAAGAGGGTCCAAAACTGCCATTCAATTTTGGTGTCGACAACAACCCCGGAATTCCTCTCCGACGGGTTCACCCGACTAGTCACGCGTTGGCGCAATGCTTGGAAAGGGATGGGGACTATGTCGAAAAGTGAATAGTGCATTACATAGAGAACAAATGTACAATCAGGTGCAAAAAAGTTTAGACTTAAGTCATAATTGAGCACGTGAATAGCACATCCCAAGGGTATACCTGATACCCTATTTTCATTCAGAAGGGACAAGTCCAGTCTATTCTGCCTTGACTCTCAGTAAAAGTAACTGATTTTGCAAACGATCAACATCTGGTAAGTTCAGTTCCTACGAGCGAGGGAGTGGCAGTTATTTTTATTTGCCACAAGTTTGTTTTAATTATTTTCCCGTTTTATCACTATTGTTGAATTTTATCATTATTTATCCAATTTGTCTTATCAGCAGCTAAGCAACAATGTCGGGTGTTATGTGTAGCTCGGAGATGATAGTGACTGTCACGCGTAAATGAGGATATGCGTTCGTGAGTATTGTTGTTAACTTTTCTTGTTTTTTCACCAGTGTTTGGTGAGGGACTTGACGCCGAATCCTTGTGAACAAGAGTTGTTCAACTTGCCTCCAGTGGTGGAGGTTAATCTTGACTTAGTATCAAGTTGTTGTTCGAGTTGCTTCCAGTAATGGAACGTTTGTTTTGACTTAGCGTCAAGAAGCTAGCCGTCTTGCATCCAGTGGTGGAGAGCCAGTTTCTATATAGCGTTTGGAAGTTGATTCTTTTCGAACACTTGCCGCCATGTTGGGATAAGGCCGATTGTAGTGAACAAAGACGTTGAAGTTATATCAAGGTAGGACTATCTTTGGATTTGAATAGAATTGCGTATTGGAAGTCGTTTTTAATTAATTCTAGTATTGCATATTGAATAGAATTAATTAATTTATTTATTAATCTACTATCGAAAGCAGATCGTTCCGAGACCATTTAGAACGATTTCCTGTTGCATTGTCTATGTCATACAGTTCAACATGAAGCTGCGTCAATATGTTGGTCACTCTATATAGATTGAATGAGTCGCATCTAATTTCTCATTTTATTTTTTTTATTTATTCAGTATGGACCCCATCAACGTTTCCTACCTCTATTGGTGATATGGAATTCACCTTTGGATTAGAGCTACACGACAACCTGTGCTTGTGTTAGCGTGAATGCACCCGTTTGCTGCTCCACTAGCTGCCCGTTTCATTATTACTTCTGAAGTGATGATTAATCTCGATTATACTGATTTTTATGTATTATAAAATATCATTTCTTATAATGTTTCATGGAGACTATGATTTATTATTTGACTGTAAAATAAAGAAAACTAAGCTATTTTCCTGATTATCTTATTCTATGTATTTAAGATCTTTTTTTTTATTTTATTTTATTCCATATCATTTGGAACGTGAACGCCAAAAAAAAAGCGTCACAAGGAAATGAATGCTGTCAGGGCTTGCCCAGGAATGCGTCACATGAATTAAATGCTTCGTCGGATAACAGGTCGACCGAAATACGTTGACGGCAGAGGCTGATATTATTTGAAATTTTACAGAATCCTGTGAAGACGGCGAACTTCCGGCGGCGTCAAGTAATGCCCTCCCCATGTCCGTGAATGGAAGGCGTAATATTGGCTCGTCGGGGAACGAAGTAACGAGTATTCAGGTTATGAACTTTGTTTTATTTCAGGGCAATGGCAGTGTATTGCTGTTATACATATCATTAATTCAAGTGAAGTGAGCTCGGTATTCTGTGAAGCCGCCACAGTTGAGGAAAACGTGTCTTTAATTGGAATTTTCCCTCGCGGCTTGGAAAATTATATGGACATGAATTTAGGTGCCCTAATGCCGTTTACCAATTAATTAATTTCAACCATGTTTTCTAATTGGATATAATGGAGCTCCTAAGAAATCTTTCATGCTTACCGGGCTGTTAATATCAGGTCAATTAAGATTTTGGCTGGAATTAATTTGGGTTGCATTTGGTCATAAGGGACTTATTGCGTATTAACGTCCCTTGTGGTTTTAGTCATATTGCTCCAAGATAACTTCTAAGATAAAGGATTGTGTTATTTTAAGAATTGCGTTTTTCTAAGATAAACACCTTTTTTAATCAACTGAAGGAATTTCTGATATTGGCTTTAATCTTAATTTTTTTATTTGAAAAAAATAATGAATCATTTGTACTAGGAAATATTAGGGTACATGATAGTTTCCACAATTTTATTGGATAATATTTTCTAATAGTTATTCTAACTTTTCGATAGCCTTGCATGTGGTGCTCTTCCGCTACTAAAGCACCCGTTCGATGGACGACTTGTACCCAGTGGTTTCGTCTCGGTTGCGACTCCTCAAGGAGGCAAGTTCTCAAGCAGTCGACGTGGGATTACCGGAATGCGTTCTATGGTCACTGTGCTTGTACAGCAGGGTCGGCGAGTGTGGGTTTCAGGTCATGCTTCCACATGCCAAGTTTCTGCTTGTGTTATAATTATAAAGTTGTATATTTATTGCTATTATTTAAAGTGGCTGACGAGTGATCAGCAGTGTACTTTGAATTCTAATTATTTTTGCCTTTTTATTTATAAAGTATGTTTTATTTTATCAACTTGTCACTACCGTTAATTCTACGTGTGACACACAATGTTGTGTGAATATCCCCTTTATCAGGAATTTTTAATGCATGCACATCTTTTTGTCATGTGCATTCATTTTCATAATTT